>PVIH01004996.1:0-130764 GCA_004025045.1 Sigmodon hispidus | reverse complement strand
CCCACCCCCTCTGAGGAAGGGCCAGAGGCTGAAGATTGAGTTGATCAATGGCTAATTATTTTTTATCAATCACACCTACGTAACAAAAGCCCAAAGGGCTAGGTTCAGAGAGCTTCCAGATTGCTTAGCACACAGTGTTGTTTGAGCTTACTGTGAAGCTGGCTCTGGAAGGGGTTGGGCCTCCTCACATTTCAGGCCAGGCTGGTCTTAGACTCACAGTCCTTCTGTCCCCACTTCCCAGGTACTTCTTGCAGGCATGTGTCACCACACCTAGTACACATGGCATTTTCAGACAATAACCACTCAAAAATCTGTAATCATCAAGAAACACTACTGGCCTAGAATTGCCCTAAACATTTTAACACTGGTCAACACTGACAGCCTGAGTTCAATCCCTGGGATCCACGTGATGGAAAGAGAGAAAAGATTCCCTCAGGCTGTCCTCTGACCTCCACACCATCTCTTCCCCACAAAGTCTCTTCTGTCCCTCTTAATTTCCAGGGAGTCTGAGCCTCCCCGGAGCTCTCTCTGTGTGAACAGATGAAGACCGCTGAAGAGAAAAGTTGCTGTGGGTAACAGTGAGTGTGTCCCACACCCCACACCCCCACCCCACAAGCACACACCCACAAGCTTTCAATGTAAGTGACATGATGCTCTTTCTCTTCAAAACCTGCCATTTGTGGAATCTGTTTCCCCTCTCTGCACACAGTTAATAAAAGAAGCCTATGAGGTGAATGGAATGGACTGAAATCCAGCATCTCACTGATCGGCTCTCTCTACTTCTGCTTCCCTCCCTCTCCATCCCCCCCCCAACTCTCTGTGAGGAGGGGTAGGGATCCAAGTCCTTTTCCTTCTGTGTAAAATGAAACTAGTGATGTTCACTTATAGCCTTACTAAGACAACTTGCCAAAACAGTGCATTCAGCAAGGTTTTGCTTTAGAATTTGGGGAATTAGGAAGCATAAAAGATGGATTTCAGGTCAGACACTCTGAACAAACATGATACTCTTCTATGAGCCCTGCTGCCTTTGGACTGAACATGCTTCCACATGCTCGAAAAGGTAGGCTAAGGTGAGGCCCTGCAGTGTTAATCTCAGCACTCAGAGGTGGAGGCACGCAGATCTCTGTGAGTTTGAGGCCATCTTGGTCTACAGAGTTCCAGAGTTCCAGGCCAGCCAGAAATGCACAGTGAGACTCTTTCTCAAAAAGAAAGGAAGGCTGCCTGTGGGCTGAGTGCAGAGCCCAAGGGTAGAACACTCACTCAGTTAGTATGCACAAGGCCCTGGTTCTAACCCCAGGACTGACCTGTTACCAAGTGATCCCCATATTGCATCATTCCACAGCAAACACTCAAGTTTCTGTGATTTCCCAACATCAAAGGGCAAGGCCTCCCCAGCTTTGATCCTCAGTAGCACACATACAAAAGAAATTTGGACAAGACCCAGTGAGAGAGGACCCACACACAAACAGATGCCAAGGCCTGAGGCCTCACCCCTCCCTCAATCTCAGGCACACTTCAGAGGCTGGTGCTTGCTCACTAAGGACACTAAACAATGTCTGTCCGAGGACCAGTGAGCTCCCTCAGGGTAAGGGCCCTTGCTGTGGGGCCTGAAGACCTGGAAATGGTCCCCAGAACCCACATGGCAGAAGAGAACTGACTTTTTTTTTTTTTTTTAATTTGCCTTGGTGTTTGCCTGGAACTGGAACTACAGACAGTTGTTAGCTGCCATGTGGGTGCTGGGAATTGAACCCGGGTCCTCTGGAAGAGCAGACGGTGCTCTTAACCGCTGAGCCATCTCTCCAGCCCCGAGAACTGACTCTTAAGCTGTCCTCTGACCTCCACAGGACAAAAAGGGACACGGCTGCTATGTCCTGGGCCCCTGCTGAAGTTAGTCTAACCAGCCAACCTGAACCCTGCTTGCTTTTTCTCTCCTGTAGAAGCCCAAGCAAAGGCTCTGGGCTGCAGCTTCCCATGGCCTTCCCTCTCTTAGCTCTGGGAGCCCACCAGTCATTTCATCATCTGAAACTCTTACCATCGCTGCTTAAAACTAATTCCAAGGTGGAGGCTGTTGCCATGGTACAATGAATGCCTAGCATGCACAAAGCTTAGGGGTGGATGCCCAGCACCACACAAACTGAGCATGGTGGTACAGACCTATAATCCTAGCACTTAGGACGAGAAAGCATAATGGTCAAAAGTTCAAAGTCACCCTTGTTACATAACAAATCATAGGTCAACCTGGGATGTCAGTCCCAGTCTCCAAAGTAAAATAAATAATAAATAAAAGTTAGTCCTGGGTACCCTTAACAGTCTCTCACACTTGAACCCTACCCTATATACTAACCCCTCTTCAGTATTTTCCTGCATCAATTTCATCATCTAGAGTTCTGAAATAAATTAGAACAAATGCAAGGAAAAATCAGGTCTGTTGCAGTTTCCCCACTGCACCCCCATCCTCGACTGCTCCCACTACCCCCACCACTCCCACCACCTCCACTGCCCCCATCCCCAGCAAAGCACCTGCAGTCATGGATCTTATTGGAAGAAGGCAGCTTGATAGGCAAAACCATCTGGTCCATGCCTGGAGCTTCAAGGGTCAGAAAATTGTTCTCCAAGGTGATGGAAACCAGCACAAGGCGAGGCTCCTGGCGGGCAGTGACCATGTGTCCATCTTCCTTAACCACCATCCAAAACCTGCAGAGGCAGACAGGTGCACACTCAGAAAGTCTTCCCCAACCCTCAAGAACTTCCTTTAGTTCTCCCTGGTCTCAGAACCATCTACCCATCATGGTGTGAGAGCTGATGGCACATCATGCAGGTCTGGCCAGATCCTTTTGATCTAAAAGTTCTTGTCTCCAAAGGGAGCTCCCTCTAGCCCTTTGAGAAGCAGCAAGAAACCCTCATGGGATGCCAGTGTATGTTCCTAGACTTCCTAGCCTCGGGAACTCCCAGCATGCCCCGTCACAGACAAGACTCGGTATGTACTCAACCAGACACATCATCTCAGGCCATCATCAGTCCTCTAGGTTGAATCTTCTTTGCTCCCATTTATCCAAAATAGCCCATCTCACAGCTGACACCCCCTCTGCTTTAGCCCAGGCCACTGTGTAATGACTTGGGAACTAAATGCCAATGCTAACAATGGGAGAAGATGTTCAGTGGCTTCCCGCTAATTGCTGCAGCTGAAAAGGCAAAAGGCAACTGCAAAAGAATTCAACAGTGGGGGCTGGAGAGATGATGGCTCACAGGTTATGCGCAATGACTTCTTCCAGAGGTCCTGAGTTCAATTCCTAGCAACCACATGGAGGCTCACAACCATCTATGATGACATCTGGTACCCTCTTCTGTATACTGTATACATAATAAATAAATAAAAGCTTTTTAAAAAAGGAATTCAACCTTGGGACTGAACAAAACTGATAAAAGGTCAAACGGCTAATGTAATGTTTGGTATGGACTGTCAAACTGGCAGGATCTTAAACTGTCTCTAGGCCTACCCAAGGAAATGTCTAAATTAACTGAGGTGCAAAGACTCATCCTAGATATGGGTGGCATCATACCATGGGCTGGGCTATAACACCTGCTTTCCTGCTTCTTGACTGTGGATGCCTGCAGCCCCATCCTGCTACAAACTCTTCTTTCCTTAATTTGTTTCTTGTTGGGGATTTTGTCTCAACAATAAGAACAATTAACTAAGACAGTTGCCACACACACAACAAACCTCAATCACCTCATTACCCTGTCGACCTTCAGGGTATTTTTTTATCTTGTGCACACAAATAATTCCCCATGAACAAATGATATGCTATGTTCTGCCAAGTCTAAGGGAAAGGATGAGACTAAAGAGTGGGTTTTCATAATCAAGCCACCCCCACTTGACCGGCACTAAGAGTTAGCACCCTGACTTTACAGTCTAGCACAAGCAGGAGGTATCTGGACCAGGGTCACAGCCCAGAGTCCTCAATCCCAACAGGAAACAACGGGCCTTGAATGACCAATTTAACAGTGAAGCTGAGCCCAGAGCAAATGAAAAACCTCATTCAAATTAAAAAACTAGCCAGTAGGGCTGGAGAAATGGCTCAGCCGTTAAAGGCTAGGCTCACAACCAAAAATATAAAAAACTAGCCAGCAGGGTTGGGGAGAAGGATGGGAGCAGGAAGGACTAGGCCTGGACCAGAGATGGGAAGAAAGAGAGAGATGGAAGATGAGAATGGGAATAAGATGGTAAATTTGTGCAGAAGAAATAGACGGCTGGCTTCAAGGAAAGGTATCTATCTGGAGAGAGAAAGTGATGGAGTCATGGTTGTCTGCCAAGGACATTTACAAGGTCAAAGAAGGAAGCTACTCCCAATGCAGACAGCCTATGTTAGCATCTTTTGGGAGGACCTTGAACACCTCACAGCTTAGGGATCTGGGACAAGGTCCAGCTCAAATGAACACTGGCAAAAACCCTCCAGTAATTGGAGGCACTGGGTAGTACAGAGGAAAATCCAGACACAAAGTAAACAAAGGGGCTCTTTCCCTGCCCCCCAGAAATACCAGTAGCTGCACTACTCTCCCTGCAAAAAACAGTGGTCATTAAGCAGAGTTCTGGCTGGCATGCTTACTTCTGAATATTAATCATCCTTTGATAAATAAGCTCAAATTCTTTTTTTTTTTCCAAACAAATCTGAGGTTTGGAGAGGTTAAATGCCTTTGTTTAAGGTCTCCTGCTCCTGGGCACTTCTTACATTCTTGTATCACATACTAATTCCTTCAAAACAGTGAATGCTGTAGTCACCTAGATCTGAACTCAAAACCCCCAGAACAGGCTGGCTTTGTGATCTCAAGTGACACACTCATCCTGTCCAATACTGTCTTCTTAGGTTGGAGGGATAGAGATATTTATATCTAGCCACAAACTCAACCTTAGATGGGCTAATTTACAGGACAGGACTTAGCCCAATATCAATCATATATTCATTTCACTGACTTTTTCTCTACCCCAGACCACATCATGGTAAGAATGTATTGCTCATGCTGAGCATGGTGGTGAAAACCTGTAATCCAGCACTTAGGAAGCAGAGGCAGGTGTATCCCTGTGAGTTCAAGGCCAACCTTGTCTTCATGCAAGTTCAATACAGCCACAATTACCTAGTGAGATCTAAGGAAAGGAAAGGAAAGGAGGAGGGAGGGGAGGAAGAAAAGAAAAAAGAAAAGGAGAAAGGAAAGAGGAAAGGAAAGAGAAGAATTTATTGCTCAAAATAAGAGAAACATCCAGTTCTATTTATTTTATTGAGCAGAAAAACAGAGAGGGGCAAAAGACACTAGCAATATTTATAAGAAGGCCATGATAATCTTAATGATGAGCAGGACACCCTCTGATGGTCTAAAGAAACACAGGTTGATATCAGCTACCTGCAAGATACCCTCAAGTTCTCAAATGGGAAGGAAAGCAGCCCTTACCAGCCTCCTCAGGTCAGCAGGGTCAGCAGGGTCAGTACTCTGAGCTTCAGCCCCTCCCATGTGTTGGACAGTATCCAGTGCCCAGTGTTCAAGGTCTTTCCAAGCCTCAAGCAGAAAAGGAGTTCTAATCCTTCATACTTTAATAAATTCTGAACATCCTCCCCTTCACAATGGTCTCTGCAAAACCCTTTAATTACAGCAGACAAATCACCTGGGGGAGATTCAACATGATACAAACGTTGTCTTCATTCTTAGTGATTTGAATTCATCTGGACAGGAATGAGACTCTCTTGGAAAATGTTAGTATTTTATTTTGTTCCAGTATACTGACAAGTTTTCATATAGCCCAGGCTGGCTTTGATCTACTCGGACCTGGGAATGACCTGGTCCTGTTGTGGGGAGACTTCTGGCATGTGCCACCATGCCTCATTTCTGTGCTGGAGGATAAAATCATTCACACTAGGCAAGCACTCTTTAATTTAAAACAAACAAAACCTTCCAGGCATTAGAAATATAGGCTCAAAGTAAGAAACAGAAAAACCCACAAGCTGCAAAGTCTACGTGCAAGATATTTTCCAGTGCATCTCCTGATGCATCTCTTTAGGACATCAGTCCTCAAGGGTCAGTACACACAGGTGTCCTGGGATGAACACTGGGCAGCAGATGGCCTCTGCTATGAGGTTCCTCAAATGACCAATTTGCAAACCTATTTCTCTGCCCAGATTTGGGAGCACAACAACCATGTCTGCCATAGAAGACATCCTAATTATAAAAATGAAATCTGTGTGCTCAACCTGGCGAGGACCACTCACCTTTAAGAGGGCATGCTTCTCCTCGATAATATAAAAATCAAACTGGCTGTAGGGTATGGAAAAGGAGCTGCAGATGGGTGGGGTACACTGCCACCAGGACACATGTGATGATGAATCTGCCTCAGGGAGCATATCCTAACCCTCACAATACCTTCCAAGCTTTGAGAACTCTCTATGTGCTCAGTTTTGCCTCTTGACCTAGGCTCACCCTTAGTCACAGTAACAGCTGGGCTTACCACAAGCCCAGGCTGGCCCTCCTTCAACAGAGCTCTCACTCCGTCTGGCCGAGCCTGTTTCCTGATCTATATATTTGTCCTGTACCAAGACAAACTGTATTTGCTTTTTTTCATTCTAACCTCCTTTATGATTATTTTACAGCCGGGTTTGTGACTAGCTCCCTGCCCTCGCTAACTCTTCCCGCAAACCACGTAATTCCGCTCCTTTAAAGTGGCCACGAGAACTAGAAGGAAGGAAGGAAGGACCCAAAGTTCTTGAAAATATTCAGCCAATGACTCTTTGTATTTCTAGTATCCTACAGTTAGGAGAATCGTGCAGACAACTGGGTTGGTTCAGAGGTCCAGGACTGCCCCAATCCACTTTTCTAAAACTAGTTAGGCCGGAAGCAGAAGGCCTTGCTGTTAAAGGATCAAAAGTCGAGAGCCCAGGGAATTCTGGCAGCAAACGTGGTTTTCTTAATAGCTGAGCAATCACCTATGCTGAAGGGGTGGGAGCCAAAATCGAGGCGCTCTGCTCCCCGCTAGAGTAAATCCACATATTGTAAACCTAAAATCCTCCTTCCGGAAGGCCTCCCACTGCCATTTTTGAACTTACAAACTAGGCTTTCAACTTGAACATGCTCACAAATGTGCCAGATGTTACAGTTAGTGACGGCTCTTTCCCATGTGTGCGCTTCTTCCCCAGACTCAACAAACCCTTGCTTTCTTGGTATGGAGAGAACGCAGCTTGACGTGTGGAACCCTTCTCACGAATTTCCCCATGCTTCGGGCCCAAGAAGCTTACACTCACCGAGGGGGCTCCAGGATCGGAGCCTCATACTTCCAAGCAGGGAAAGACAAGGCCCCACCTCCTCGCCCACAGGCCCAGCTCGTACCTGTCGCGCACTTTGCCGCAGCGCAAGCCCATGTCGGTGCACTCGGCCTCGCACACCGACACCCCCTTGCAGGACTTGATGGGGTAGATCCAAACCTTCGACACCGTCCCCACTTGCTGCAGCCGCCGGCGCCGCCGGGGACGCACGCGATGCCAGGCCACGGTCCCCAGAGCCACCGCGGCCAGTCCCAGTGCGGCGACGCCGAGCCAGGTAGACCGCGGCTGTCCGGGGAGGCCAAGGCGAGCCAGAGCCGAGGAGCTGGAAGCACCCATGTTAAACTACCCGGTGCAGGCCTGAGCTCCTGGCGAGGCGGGGCTTAAGGCTCGGGCCTGTGGGCGGGGCCAGACTTGTCACAGCCACACCCCCTGTCAAATGTCTGCAGCTGAAATTGCAACTAGTGGCGGAGCCAGACCTAGCCTATAGCGGATGGCAGCCTTGGGGTGGTCACTTTTACTTTGCCTTTGTTTCCCCTCTTCACCCGACACCCACTTCCACCCTCCACCCGCTTTAACGCGACCCCTCCCCCTTGCCATGTGACCCTCCAGCCCTCTATACCCTATTGCTTCTAAAAGGAGCGCACTCAGTAGCACGAGTAGTTGTACTGAAAGGAAGCTGGACTGGATGGAGAAATGGAAGATTTCGTGGGAGCAATTTGGGGCAGGTCTCTGGCAGATGGCTGAACTTTCTTGAACGCTCGGCTTAAACTTTTGGAGGTACAAAGAGAAAATGCCTGGAGCGGCTTCTAACAGCATGACCCAGGGTGACAGGCACATAGGCCAATTAAGACACATTCTGAAAAAGCGCAAGGTTGCTGTTGCAGAAGCCAGGGTCTGTCTAGGAAGGTTCTTAGACAATTTTCTAAACAGGATTTAAAAGTCAGGCTGCGGCAAGTGGCTAGCTTCAAGTTCAAGATCATCGTGGGCTATGATAGCCAGACCCTGTCTCAGAAACATCAATAATTAACTCATCCTTTGAAAGAAGCTCCACAGGTCAAGATGCCAGCTGCCAACAGAGAGGACTTGAGTTCAGTCCCTGGGACCCACGTGGTGGAAGGAGGTAGCCCCAGGGACCAAGTTACACACACACACACACACACACACACACACACACACACACACGGAATAAATGCAAAAAATCTGAAGAAATGGCTCCAGAAGTTGAGATCCCTTCATTTTCACTTAAAATCAGCTCATAACTGTTTGCGATTCCAGTTCCAGGGGATCTAACACCTGCTTCTGGCCGCTGCAGATAGCCAGAACACTAGAGATGCTCAGGTGAACATGCAGCCAAAACATTCATACACTTAAAATAAAAAATAATTTTTTTAAAATCTAAGGACTTAGAATTTTAAAGCATTCTTCTGTCACCTGGACTGTCATCAAAGACAATACACCTTAAATTTCTTTGGCAGGAGTGTGCGTTGTGGTATTATAATGACCATACTCTCTAGATAAGTGGTTCTCAACCTTCCTAATGCTGTGACCCTTTGTTCCTCATACTAGGGTGACCCCCCCATCATAAAATTATTTTGTTGCTACTTCATAACTAATTTCCTACTGTTAGGAAGCATAATATAAATACCTAGTATGCAGGATATCGGATATGAGACCCCGTGAAAGGATTGTTTGGTGCTTGAAGGGGTCACAACCCACAGGTTTAGAAATCACTGCTCAAAATAGGACAATGGTTGAAATTAGTGGATGGGGAGGGAATGGAAATGGTCATTCCAGTTGCTTCTTTGCCAATTTGCTCTTTTCACGTGCTAATTTTATGAGATTTTCCTTGCCTCACTCTCCCTAAGCACTAGCATCCTGTGGCCAGTCCTGAGGAGAATCAGGGCCCTTCTAACCTGGAAGCTTCTGTCAGGGCTGGTAAAGTCATGGCCCACACTAGAGGTGGGCCTCTTGGTAGGGTAAGTGTCTCATTATTTCAAACAAAACAAAACAAAGAAACAGATACATTAAAATGGGTCTTGCTGTATCCTTGGCTGACCCAGAACTCAAAAGGTAGACCAGGTTGGTCTCAAGTTCAGAGTCCTGCCTGCCTCTGCCTCCCATGTGCCAGAATTAAAGGTGTAGGGAAAAGTGGTCAGGCAAAGAAAACCCACCCTGGCTCTGAAACCAGAGCCAGTGAAAGAAAACCCACCCTGGATTTAAGACCTAAGCCAGTGAAAGGCATACTTTATCCCTGAACCCAGAACCAAAAGGAAATGTGCCCTGACTCTGAAACCAGCACCAAACTAGATCAGAGCCAGTGAAAGAAATGTGCTTTGGCCCTGAAATTAGAGCCCCACAGAGCCAGTGTAAGAAACATTTTAGCCTTGAAGCCAAAACCAAATCAGGGTAAAAAGGGAAAAATAAATATATCTGACCAATCCCCACCTGGGAAGTCTCCCTAGAAAGCGCTGCCCCCTGAGAAGTCCTATATAAGCCCTGAGCCCACAGCTCCTTCCCTGCTGTCTTCTCCCACCCCAGGCTGAGGCAGCCACACTCTCCTGGACCCTTCTCTCCCAATAAATCCCTTGAATGGTTGGGTGAAGATCTTCTTTTGCTGGTGCAGTAGCAATTGAGCCTGGACAGAGAACAGCTGAGGGAGCTATAACACTTAGTCCGGCCAGGAAACCTTCCCCCAGAACAGCGAAGTTGTTAACACTCTAGGAAACCAGAGCAGGACTGTAGCAACTTCACTCGGGAGGCCCCCACTGCTGGAACAGAGCTCCTAACCTTGGGGAAGCCTTTCCCTGAAGCAGGGCTGTAAATTGCTAACTGTGGCCTGTGATATTCACTGGCTCTTGAATACCTGAATACTTTTCCATTCCAGCTTCAGCGCTCAGTCTGCCTGGGCTCCTGACTGCCAGGATCTCTTTCCATCTGAGCTGCACAAACACCTATCACAGGTATAAACCATGATGCCTGGCAAAATAAAACCAAATGAATTCGTTTTTATTTTATGGACATGAGTATACATATGTATGTGTACTATGTGCCTGCCTGTTCCCTGAAGAGGCCAAAGGAGGACACTAGTCTAGAACTGGAGTTTCAGATGGTTGTGACCTACTATGTGGATACTAGAAACGGAACCTAGTTTCCCTGTAAGAACGGCCACTGCTCATGATCACTGAGCTGTCTGAGCCAACCCTGTGTCTTTTTATCTGTTCCTTTCAATATAGGCAACTGATCTTTCACCAGGATTTCCCTTAAAGTTTAGATGAAGTGCCTGTCCATCTGTGTCACTGACAACTTTCCAAGTCCATGAAATCCTGGTCGAGACATGGAGGATGTCTGCATTCTCAAAAGATAGAACTTGTGTGTCTGTGTGTGTGTGTGTGTGTGTCAGCAGGAGTGTGAAGGTTCAAGGATAACCTCAATTGTTGATCCTTGCCTTCCACTTTGAAAACAAGAGTTCATCACTGTGTAGGCCAGGCTGGCTGGCCGTAGAGTTTCTGGTGATCCTCCCGGGTACACCTCCAATCTCACTGCAGCAGCAAGCATTATAGACTAGGCCACCCTACCTGGCTTCATGTGGATTCTCGGGATCTGAATAAGGGCCACAGACTCATATGGCAAATGCTTTACCCACTGAGCCATCAATCCAGCCCAAGACAGAGCTTTTAAACTGTGATGTAAGCTCCAGGAAGAGTGGAGACAGGGTAGAGGAAGGAATTCTGTACAAGAACAGCACAAGTACTGGCCTGATGAAGCTGAAAGAGAAAGATCCGGATATGGTCAGGCAACCACCCTTTGTTCAGCTTCATTAGAATGTTCTAGCACATCTGATAAGTAGGAAAGTGAGGGCATATGGAAATGTAGCTTGTCCTGTCTTAATATGTTGGGAAGCATGGACAGAGGAGTATTGGAAAGATCACCTGACTACTCTAGGAAGGAATGATTGAATAAGACCCAAATCCCCAGCTCCAGCTGAAGTCATCCCAAACCCAGGGACACACTGAAAACAGATGTGGATGAGGTAACAGTCAGGAGATGGATGTAGCAAGACATGGTGACTCTCAGCTTCACAGCACAGCAGTCTGGGATAGGTGTGAGTGAGCCACACTCTTGAGACTGAAAACCTAAGAGAAAACACTGGTCTAGGGGAGAAGATGGTGAGCCCTGTAGAGAATGAGGCATTTGTGGGTTATCTAAGAAGAAATAGCTACTGGACAGATAAGCTGAACTTTCTGGGCTTCAGTTGCCTTGACTGTAAGGTGATGAGGTGCATTGCTAAGACATCAGCTATAGATGCTAGATTTCTTAGATCTAGGCTTGGTCTTGATCCTTGGTCAGACCAGTGAGAGCCTTCACCATGGCAACTGCCAGTTCTCTGCTTTGGGAGCTCACCATTACCCATCACCTGTCCTGCCTAAATCCTCTCGCCCCAGTGCTGGGGACTATAACTTTGGAAGATAGAATCACTCCTGTCATTCATGTTTACAGACCTTGCATCTCTGTTTGTGGTGGCAACCAATGAAATACTGAAGAACTACTAGTCATCTGTCTGCTTTTCTCTTTGCCTTTTTGGTTTAAATGATAGAGAGAAAATGAGCGATGTGAGAGAGTGTTTCCTTGCTGAGTGCTTGGCTCTAGCAAACTCCTGCATTCCAGCCTCTCTGCAGGCAGAATATTGTTATGTTAGCCCATAGCAATGACTGTACAGTCTGCCTCACAGGCCCTAGTTTTGAATTTAAAACTCAAGGAAACACAATGATAATTTTCTAGTGGTTTATTTTTATCTTATGTGCATTGGTGTTTTGTCACTGGTATCTCTGTGAGGGTGTCGGATGACCTGGAACTGGAGTGGCAGGCAGTTGTGTGAGCTGCCATGTAGGTACTGTGAATTGACCCCAGGTCGTTTGGAAGAGTAGCCAGTGCTCTTATCCACTGAGCCATCTCTCCACCCCTTTACTGTTGTGAAATACTTTTTTATACCACATGAAGATTGGTTTAATAAAGAGCTGAATGGCAAATAGCTAGTCAGAAGAGATTAGGAGATCGTATCTGGGACAGAGAGGACTCTGGGAAGAAGCAAGGCCGAGACACCAGCCAGACTCCAGGGTACAGAATAGGCAGGTGGCAGGTGGCAAAATGTAGATAATACAAATGGATTAACTTTAGCTATAAGAGCTAGTTAGAAACAAGCCTAAGCTAAGGCTGAGCTATCATAGTTATTAAGAAGTCTCTGTATTGTTATTTGTAAGCTGGAGGCCAAAGGAAACTCCAACTAAACACTACAATGCAACTTTTTAAGAAGGCAGCCATGTCCACCCTATACTACCATCATAGCATAGCCAAAAAAAAAAAAAAATTGTTGGGGCCTTATAATGGATTTTGTGTTACTTCACAATCAACTCTTATGTTTAATGGTGTCATTAAGAATCTGGCCTAGGAAGTACCAGGTCGAGCTCCTGGTCCAGCTGAAGGGAGAGAGGAGAGAGTATATGAGCAAAGGGATCAGGATCATGAGGAGGAGATCCACAGAGATGGAGATGGCTGACTGGAGCTAGTGGGAGCTCACTGACTCTGAAATAGTTGCTGAGGAACCTTCATGGAACAGAACTAAATCCTTAAAATGAGCAGTTTGTGGAGCCTCTTGCAGTAGGAGCAGAGCTTATTTCTGGTGCATTAACTGGCATCTCAGAGCCCATTCCCTACAAGAGAACACCTTACTCAGCCTTGACACTGGGGGGAGGGACTTGGACCTACCTCAACTGGATAAGCCAGACAGAACTGACTCACCTTGGGATTCCTTGCCCTCCCTGGGGAATGAATGGGGGGCAGGAGAGGGGAAGGATGAGGGAGGACTGGGAGGAGGGAAGGGAGGCAGAGCAGTTATGGGTATGGGAAAAAACTTAAAAAAATAAAGATAAGGGGCTGGAGAGATGGCTCAGCGGTTAAGAGCACCGTCTGCTCTTCCAGAGGACCCGGGTTCGATTCCCAGCACCCACATGGCAGCTAACAACTGTCTGTAGTTCCAGTTCCAGGCAAACACCAAGGCAAATAAATAAATAAATAAAGTTAAAAAAAAATATAAAAAAAAAAAAATAAAGATAAAAAGAAAAAAAGAAAAAAATCTGGTGGGGGGACAGAGGGGCAGTGGTGGCACACACCTTTAATCTCAGCAGGTAAATCTCTGTAAATCCAAGCCCAGCCTGATCTACAGAGTGAATTCCAGAAAAGCCAGGACTATGCAGAGAAACCCAGTTTAGAAAAACAAAACAATACAAAATTAATAATAATAATAATCTGACCTAATATGATACTGGTGACTCAGGTAACTCATTGGATTTTACAGTTTAATCATTTGACATGCACTGGGGTAGGTAAACTCAAGTTTGAAAGCTGTCAGTTACCTTGTTGGGGAGGAAGCTAAGCAGTGTCACCAGGGAGACGGAATCACCTCGGTCCAGTTTGCCTTTGAACCTTTCAGAATGGAACGTCTAACTTTACAGTGTCAACAGTGGATTGGCCCTAAAGACACTAATCTTTGCTGATAGGGCTTTTGTCCAGGCCCTGTCCATTCTCAGAGAAAATTAGCGATGTGCCCTGGGGTGGGCAGCTCTATGGTCACTTGTGTGTTAGTCTATCCTTCCTTCTGTAAGGAGGAGAGCACGATGCTACTGTGTAAGACTTGGGTTTGCAGTGAGGACAGATGGGAGGTGGTACAGAGCTCTCAGCTGGGGAGCAGCCGTCTTCCCAGCCTGCCTCATACTGAAGCATATGGTGATCTAGTTATTGAAGTGATGGGGGTCCTAATTTTTTTTCTATGACTATAATAAAATACCCTGAAGTAAGGTAACTTAGGGCAGAAAAGGTATATGTTAGGTCACAATTCCAAATTACAGTCTGTCTTACTTAGGGTTTCTATTGCTGTGATGAAACACCATGACCAAAGCAAGTTGGGGAGGAAAGAGTTTGTTTGGCTCACACTTCCACATTGTCATCCATCATGAAAGGAAGTCGGGACAGGAACTCAATCATGGCAGGAACCTGGAAGCAGGAGCTGATGCAGAGGCCATGGAGGGGGTGCTACTTAGGCTTGCTCATCATGGCTTGCTCAGCCTGCTTCCTTATAGAATCTTAGGACCAACAGCTTGGGAAGGCACCACCCAGAATGGCTAGCCCCCTACCCACCCATCAATCATTAATTAAGAAAATTCAGGCCTGGCTGTTAGTCTCTGAAACCAGTTGCTGAAGCCATGTCCCCCTGAATGCACTCACGCTCCAAGTTCTGATGTCAAGCACCATTTAATAAAATTTCTCTCTCTTCTTTTGTTTTCTCGTTTTTTGTTTCTTTCCTTTGTTTTATATATATATATATATATATATAATTTCTCTTTCTCCTTCCCTTCCCCTTTTCTCTATTATCATAACCATATTCCTCTATTGTAATAATAAATTCTTTTACACAGAAACAGCTTCTAAGTGTCTCCTGCTGCTCACCATGTTATCTATGAGACCCCTGCATTCATAGACTCCTGTCACTGCCAGATAATCGGTAATTCACATTCATACCATGCCAGATCTGCACAAAATCCTAACACTATCTACAATAGAAGCATTTTCTTAATTGAGGTTCCCTCCTCTCGGATGACTTCACCTGTGTCAAATTGATATAAAACTAGCCAGCACACGGTCCGTCGCTTCTGAGAAGTTAAGGCAGAATCTTAAAATAGCAGATCACATCCACAGTCAAGATCACCAGAGAAAGGAATGCACTCATGCCTACTACTCCCGCTCACTTTCTCCTTTCTTCACAGTCCAGGACCCAAACCTAGGGAATGCTGCCACCCACATTGGGCTGACTCTTGTCATATCAGATACCCACAGACATTCCCACAGACCTGCCTAATCTAGACAATACTTTACAGATACTCTCTTCCAGGACCATTCTATGTTGAGAGGTATTTGTTCACACTAAGACTCCAAACCAATAATAAAGTTTATCTGGAATCAGAAGGCAGAATCAACAATTGACTGTCTGGAATTAACCATAGAGGTTTTGGAGGACTGAGATAAAAGGGGCATAGGAAGTAATAGGGAGGGGCTTGGAAAGATGCCCAGGCTTTTCCATCTGGAAATGTGGAGAGGCAGGGTCAGCTGATTGTTCAACTGTTCTTTGGATCTATCAGATTTTTACTGCAATATCTGATTCTCAAGCTTTATTTAATAATAGAATAATGTTGTGTTGGATGTGGGTTCATGCAGGACCAGGGAAAGAAGACACAGAAGCACTCTAAGAATGCTTTTTTAGCCTTTCCAGTTGCAGGGGGTCAGCCTCGTAGAACTGACTCACTGTAGCTTAGCAAAGGGCCTTTTTATTGTTATACAATTCACACCTTTAGTATAGCAAAACCTCTTATCTAAGACCCCAAAAAGACAACACTAATGCAAATTCTCAGTTAAGAGACAGCTCAGTTTGCCAGTCTTCCTACATAGGCTTTTAACCTTAGGAAACTCTCAAGTAAGATTTACATACTTCAAACAGAAGGCACAGGACACAAAAGGTAGCAGTCACAAAAGGCAGATCAAAGCCAGGTGTTAACGCTCCAGAATCAAACCATCTACAGAATTCTCCAGGAACTCTCACCACAGAAGATATGAATAATTGCTTCACCTGGCCTCCAATGCATGGCAAAATCACATGGTAGCTTTTAAAGCCACTACTTCTCTGAATTGCTACCCGGGTCCAGTCTTCCTGCACTCCCCAGGCTGTAGTCACTGTCATCCACTTTGGCTTTACAGTAGCAGGAGTCACCTGCCTACCCACAGCTTTAAAATCCAACCATCCCTGTCCCCTCACACACCATGCTCTCAGCACCCACTACCCCCATCCCACCCCAGATTAACAGTCTTCTAATCTCAAAACCATAAAATAAAAAATGCTTCTGAGAAAAATGTTAAAAGGTATTATCGAGAACATTCATTGATAGTTCATTTGTACATAACAAGACACACCTTACCACCCTGTTTCTTTGGGATCAACAACCAGCTCCCAAATGGTGACACAGAGATTTCATAGTTTTGAGTGATCAGCCTAGCTTAGGCTCATTTCTGGCTAGCTCTTTTAACTTAAATTAACTTGCTTATCTATGTTTTGCTTTGGAGCTTTTACCTTTTCTTTCTGTATGCCCTACTTTTCCTGTTCTTTTGTGTCTGGCTGGCTGGTGGATGCCTGGCTGGCTAGCCCTGGGCATCTCCCTCTTTTTCTCTCTCTTCTTTTTCTCTCTCAAGCATAGATTTCTCTTCCTACTTATTCTCTCTGCCTGCTAGTTCTGCCTATTCTTTCTCTACCTAGCTGAATTGGACATCCAGCTATTTATAAGAATAATTAGATGTCTTAGGCAGGCAAGATGAAACAAATATAACACTTTTACATAGTTAAAGTAGTATTTCACAATATATGACAGCTGTTGATTTTTCAAAGGCATCAACAGCCCTTTAAAATGGTTAACTAAAAAGCCTGTCTGGGTGGAACAATGGCCTTTGACATGAGAAAAATTACATGGACTAGAACCCCTGATACAGGAACAGCTAAATGCTCAACATATTGAAAAATCAACAATTAAGTCCTTGAAATTCTCCTATATCTGTCATTTAAAAAAACTACAAAAATTAAGAATGGTAACAGATTTAAGAGCTATCAATAAAGTAATTCAGTCAACAGGCTCCTTATAGCCTAGAATTCCATTGCCTTCTTTATTACCTAAGTATGGTCTATTATAGTTGTTGATTTAAAAGACTGCTTTTTTACTACACCTTTATAAGAACAGGATAGCGAACAATTTGCCTTCACAATGCATACTCATAATAATTCCCAGCCTGTTAAAAGGTGTCAGTGGAAAGTTCTTCCACAAGGGACATTAAAGAGGCCCTCCTTGTATCAATATTTTGTACAACAGCCATTGGAAATAATTCATAAACAGTTCCCTTTATCTAAACTTTACCATTATATAGATGATTCCGATGCAGATACCTTAGAGAAAATGTTTAAAGAAGTAAAAAAAAAATCTGCTTTTGGGGGATTACAAATTACTCTTGAGAAAATACAAAGATGAGATTTTATTAATTATGTAAGATATAAGATATGCTAACAAAAATTCAACCATGAAAAGTACAAATCAGTAGAGATCAATTATAAGCTCTTAATGATTTTTAAAATAGCTGGGAGATATTAACTGGCTACAGCTCACAATTGGGTTAACAACATAAGAACTAAGTAAATTATTTCAAACCTTACAAGGTGATAAGGACTTAAATATTTCAAAATATTATCACCTGAGGCTGAAAGAGAATTGGCATTGGTAGAAGAGAAATTTTAGAATACACATGTGGATTGTTTGGATTCAGAGCTCAATTATATTCTGATACTACTACCTTCTATAGATTCTCCTATAGAAATTCTTATGCAAAGAGAAGATAATATCTTAGAATGGATATTTTTACCCTACAAACAGTAAAAAATTAAAGACATATGTAGAAAAGATTTCTAATTGAATCTTCAAAAAATTAGAATCTTCAAAAAATTAGACTTTGTCAATTAATAGAAATAAGATCCAGCAGAAATTGTGATACCTTTTACTAATGCTGAAATTGCCTTATTATGGGGCAAAACCCCATGAACATTGGCAAACAGCTTACACTAATTTTTAGAAGAGATTAGCAACAAATATTTCTAAAGCAAGAGACTTCAGCTTATAAAGAAAACTGAATCCTCCCTCACATTGTACAAGAAAAACCTATTCCTGGAGCCCTAACATTCTATACTGATATAAATAAATCAGGAAAGACAGAGTATAAGACAGAAAATTTAAATAGAATGTCTCAAAGCCTTTATGATTTTATTCAAAAGTTATAATTATATACTATTCTCATAGTATTATTAGATTTTTCAGAACCTCTTAACATAGTTACTGACTCTCAATATGCAGGAAGAGTTGTTTTACATATTTAAACTGTTGAACTTACTACAGATGATTCAGAATTAATTTTTTTATTTATTAAATTATAAGAAATAATGAAAATAAAAATCATCTCTTGAATATAACATATATCAGATCCCATATGTGTCTACCAGATCCTCAAACACAAAATAAATGATGAAATTGATCAGCTACTGATAGGAAATATGTTATAAGCCTCAGAAACACCATGTAAATAGTAAAGGTTTTAAAATGATTTTTCTATTACTTAGCAATAAGCCAAGGAAATGTCCTACCTGTTTTTTGTTTTTGTTTTTTTTTTTTTGTTTTTTTTTTTTTTGTGTGTGTGTGTGTATAACCAAACTCTATTACCTACAGGAAGTAACCCAAAAGGTACCCAAAGAAATGATTTTGAAAAATGGATATGTTTCATTTTGCAGGGCTTGAAAAATTAAAGTATGTGAACCATACCATAGATACATATTCAGAATTTCATGGACAACTGCTTTTGAGATTTGAAAAGACTGACTCTGTAATTATGCATTTATTAGAAGTCATGACCATTATGTAAATGTTCATACAAATTAGAACTAACAACTCTCCAATATATGTCTCTAGTAAAATGAAAATATTTTTGCATATTATAACATTATATTATAGGCATACCACATAATCCTGTAAGACAGTTATAAAAAGATCTAATCATACTTTAAAGATATTCTTAAAAAACAGAAAGGGATAATAAAAACCTTCAGAGGTAGAGTACCCAGTGCTTTATTAACTTTATATTTTTAAATGCTAATAAAAAATTCTATGGCTGCAGAGAGATATTGAATAGTAGAAAAAACTTTTTAATTAAATCAGCCTATATCCTTAAAATTGTGTTAACCTCAAAATGAAGACCAGAATATATGTTACATTGGGGAAGAGTTTTTGCTTTTGTTTCCACGAAAGAAGAAAAACTATGGATAACATCAAGATAAAGATTAGATTCAAACAGGAAAGACCTCTTGATTAGGAGAGGTTATAGTTCATCAAACAGCATGGCCATTTAGTCAATTAATTTATAAAGCTAGCAAATGTCTTTCAGTTAATCAGATATAACCTTCCAAAAGAAGGAAACTCCTCAAATTGTGGTTGAGACAGGATTTTGTTTTTGTCTTTTCAGAGTAATAAAAGCATCCAACTAAGACATCTGAAGACCACTGGACAAATGAGACATCAGAAAAAAAGAAACAAATCATCAAGAGAAAATGTCACAAGAAAAAGAGTAAATTTGCCTAATAGTTTAGCACACTTCCAACAGGATAGACTTTAATAAATCTGCCTAAATGTTTGTTTCTGCTGTTTTCTACAGACATGATACAACTGGTCTTTTTATAGTCCCAATTTAATTAAAAATTAAAACTGGCTTTGGAAGTGGAATGTGATTCTTTCTTTTTTTAAATCCAAGCATGCTTGTTAAAGAAAAATCCAAAATTTCTGTCTTATGTCAGAAAAGCCACCTGAAAGGGTACAGAATTAAAAATAAAATTAAAGGACCATACTATTACCACTAACCTCATAATCTTTTGGTCTTATTTTGAATCTTTAAAAATTTTTAAGGTATAAATATTATCTCAAAATATATAAGATTATATATATTTAAACTTACTATGGTTTATATTAATGGTCATATAGAACACTAATTCTAAAAATAGGCTTTATCTAGCTTCCTATTGATGATTTTGGACTTGAATCTGAAGCAGGTAATTAGAAACTAAGTTTGTGTACCCTGGACATATTTAACAATTTGTGATCCTTTAACCTTTCTGAGGTCTACTGCACATGGCATTTAAATTGTTTAAATTTTCTGCAGCGAGCTGTGCCCATTCATGGTAGTGACCCTTGAAGTGTCTAAGAAGATGATGGGCCCTGCAACTATGAATTCACCTGGATAATGGAAATTACTATAAGCGGACAAAGATCAGCTTTGGGCTACAATTGCTCAGGATAACTTCAAAGTGCTTAGCTAAGATGGTCCAGCATCAAAGATTACTTCAGTTGGGACTTCGATAAGCCCTGCACTTTCCAGTTAAACAAATCATAATTGGTCTTATAATAAAAAAAACAGAGCCAGATATCAGGGTAAATGCTTAAAGATCAGAGAAGCAGAGGAACAAGCCACTAGAGAAACTTCTTACCACTACTGAATCCTCAGGCCAAAAGGGGTAGATCCTGTCTCCACAAATCCTCAGAGTGAATACTTCTGAGTACTCAGCCAAAAAGAAAGGAGGAGAGCTGAACTCTGTCTCCTCCTGCCTTATATTTCTTTCTCTGTCCAGCCGTATCACTTCCTGTCTCAACCTTCTTAGTGCTGGAATTGAAGGTGTGTGCCATTACTCTCTGGCCTCTATGGCTAACTCTGTGGCAAGCTTTATTTCTTAGATTACAAACAATATATCCCCACACTTTCCCATCATACAGAGACTGGACAACAGCTAACTCTCACAGGTCTTGGCATTATCTCAATTTTCTCAGGGTCACTTAAAGATACAGTTGCTCCAAACAACAGGAAGTAATTTTAAGAACATGATGTCCACATTCCAAAGAGGTGAGATGGGTGGTTTGTGGCCATTCAATGAATTATAGGTGTTTATTATTGTCTAGGGGGGCTTGGTTAAAAGTTGTTAGTAGTCATGGTCATGGAAGAAACTAAGCAAAGGAGATTGGATTCAGGGATCTTGTTCTGAAAAGAGAAAAGAAAGGATATAGAAATGATAGGAAAAGGGGGTTATAAATTCAGAAGTTTTTCTGTGCCCTCTAGTTACTTATTCCCAAATAGATACACAGAGAGGCTTATATTAATTACAAACTTTGGCCAATGGCTTAGGCTATTACTAGATACCTCTTGCATCTTAAATTAACCTATTTTCTATTAATCTATGTATTGCCACATGGCTGATGGCTTACCAGTACTGTCACACCTTGTTTCTTGAGAGCCTGAATTGAGTCTACCTGACTTTGCGTTTCTTCTCCCTGTATCTCTGCTTGGACTCTCCACCTTACTTTGTCCTGCCTTGCCATAGGCCACAGAAGCTTTTTTATTAACCAATGATAGCAGCACAAATTCACAGTGTATAGAAAGCCTATCCCACAGCAGGGTAGATTATTAAATCTACTTTTTAACTAAAAAAACAGCAACTACTAATCTTAAACATTTTACATTGGTATAGAGTTTTGTATGTTGATACAAATTTAAGATTATTTTTGTTATACTGTATATATGTTTTTATTCTTGTTTAGAGTATTGTACTTATGCAGCTCATTTAGCAAGGTAATGTAAATTTCCAGTCCTTAAAAGCTGTTATTACAAAGTATTTAGGATAACTAAGAAATATAGGGTAGTAGTCATCTAGAACAATCAAAGTTGAGGCCATGTTTTGTGTGTTTTCAAGGTCAAACAGATGTATTTCAGATAGAGAGGTGGTCTTCAAACACTTTAGGAGCCTACATAATATTGCATTTAAAATGTTTTAATAATGTAAGGTTTTTCATGACAGTAAGACATATCTGCTCCTAGAAACACCAGTTTACTTTAAAAAAAAAAAAAGGATGATGTACATTAAAGAACCTTTGTATGGAGTTTGCTTTTATTGTGACAAAGTTAGCCACTGGGCAAGAAAATGACCTTGCCTCAACAGCTGACAGTATGCTGCCCAAATTGGGCAAGCAGGACACAGAAGAAGGCAATTGTCAAACTTTGTCTAGACAAAGTAGGACCATCTTTTGAAATTCCTGCTACCCCAAAAATTCTGTCAGATATTCTCTGTCTATAGGTTGAAGATGAATGTTGGAAACATTACATAGAAACCTTGGGTGACTCTCCAGGCAGCCAGTTGTTTCTGTCATTTCTATTGTTTTGGAAGATGTTTGTTCTGCACTTCCTGTTTATGCAAGTAATATTACATCCTTCTTGGGTCTCTGATGCAGTTGGAGACAAAATAGTTATAGTTTTCATTGTTATCAAGTTCAGAAAAGAAGCTCACAAAAAAGGGTGTAAAGTGTATAAGGTTGAGAGACATAAAAGCTTAAATTGTTTAAGAAATGTTTAGAGGTCTAAAAAGATAGTTTTGAGTTGATAATACAAAGTAGGATAGAAAGTAAATTAGGCACAAAACTTTGAATCACCAAGGTAATCCTATAATATCACCAAGATAATAGAATATTTTCTTCAAATTTGCCAAATACAAATGGACTGGACATTGTGATATAGTTCTTACTTGATTGTTGTATTAGGCTTCTGGGCTAGACTTTCCAGCTTAGCACAGAGGACCCACTCTCAGCCCCACTTAGCCTCAAATAATCAAACAAAGGCTTATATTAATTTTATACTGATTGACCTAAGGCCCAGGCATATAACTTGCCAACTCCATCTTAATTCAACCCATCATTCTTATGTTCAGCCATGTGGCTCGGTACCAATTTTTGCAGCATTTCAACTTCTTTCCTCTGTGTCTCCTGGTATCTCTGCAGCATCTCTGCTCTGTTCTTCCTGTTCCCAGAATTTTCTTAGTTTGGTAGGCCTGCCTGTCGTGCAAGGAACACGCAACACCGGATCCTTCTCTTTGCAGTTTATTCGGGCCTTTAATTATCTCCTTGTCTCTCACTCACTCTCACTCTCACTCTCAGACGTATGACGAACGACCCTGGGGGGAAGTCCGCTCATGGCTAAATACCCTCTGGGCTTCCAATCCTGGTAAGCCACGTGGACATTGCCCATAGGTCCCCAGGCGCCGGAAGCAAGCCACCATCTTCGCCTACAGCCAATAAGGAGTTGTTTACTCCCGAGAGCACTCACCATGGAGAAAGGTGGAAGGCAGAAACGAGCGCCACCTTTAGGGCGTGGTACAATGCAGCTCCCTACAGATCCCCCTTCTTTATTAAAAAAAAAAGCAGGCAGAAGCAGAGGTCTAGTCTCTGAAGCACAAAAAGAACATGTACAGGTATCGCTCCAGGTGTCATCCACCCAGACAATCCCTGACCCGTCCGACACCATTTTCACAGAGGCAGGCAGTTGGGTGTCAACCTGCATGCAACCAGACATACTCCTCATGAGTTCCCATAAGCCAGAGTACTCATGTGCAGTGCTAAGCCTCGCATCCTGCAAAACATTCTTAAGGCTTCTCCTTTAAGGAGGCCAAGCAAACTTAGGGGGACTGACTGACTCCAATGGCTGAAAATGCTTGGACAGCCGTGGCTGCACCACAACACTGAAGGAACCTAACATGGCAAATGCACCACAGGTAAACTAGGAATATCAGCACCATCAGGCTCACCAGAGCTCCCATTCCCGCCCACTCTATCTGGTGATCCACAGTGGTGGAGAATCAGGACGCCAGTCCTTCTGCCAGGTCCGGCATTGACTCTGGTAGAATTCACGATCACCATGGTCACTCTCAGCTGGGCCATCAAGTTTTCGAATTCACCAATCCAGTTTCCTAAAAGATAACTTGACAACTGTTTAGACAGATTTGCAGCATGAATAAGGTTCTGATATTGTACACTAGTCCCACATAATTCTGGAAACTTCCATTCACAGCCAAGCTAGGCCAGCTACCAAAGAGTATCAATCCACTCTTGGACCAGGCCGATCCTTTGATTAATAACCATCAAGCCCTTTTTTAACTGGGCAATCAGATTCTTTTGTATGTCTAGAGCCTGTACTACATTAGCCAAGACTGCATTCAAAATCTGTGCAGTCTGCACGATATGGCTCTTGGCTCCTATGGCAGCCAATGAAATGGCTGTGATTATGGCAAGCACTTATCTGCACCATCAGAGCCAGCAACAGGAGCTTCTGCATCGTCTGCTTGCTCCCCGGCCTCATTTACCTTTTCCGATTGAATCTTCCTAGTCAGATGCTCCGGTATCCAAACTGGATCATTTCTATCCTGGGGGAAAATGCAAACAGACCCTCTCGCCCATGTTAAAACAGGGTCCGGGCCGCACCAGCGGCCTGTGAGGATGTCTTTCCATTTCACCAGTCCTTTCTGCATAGTGCCTGGATTGGCTTGCCGGTCTGCTACCGCAGCCCCATGAGCATCCAAATTTAAAAAATTAAGAGTGAATAGAGCTAGGGAAAGTCTTTCCTTTGGGGTACGGCCATGGCCTATTCCCCCTTTCTGTTTAATAAGGCACTCCTTGAATGTGCGGTGAGCTCTTTCCGCTATGCCTTGCCCTTGGGGGTTATAGGGCAGGCCATGGATCAATTGCACTCCCATCTGTGCACAAAAGGTTGTAAACTGACAAACTGACATCCGGTGTATCCTGGGCCATTATCAGTCTTAAGCTGCATTGGTTTTCCCCAGGCTGCACATGCCTCAAGGCAGTGAGCGATAACATTATGCTCTTTCTCTCCATTTAGGGCGGTGGCATGGATAATACCAGAACAGGTGTCAACTGACACGTGCACATATTTGAGGTTGTCAAATTCAGAAAAATGTGTCACATCCATTTGCCAAACCTTAAGAGGAAGCAAACCCCGGGGGTTAATTCCCAACGACGGGGAATGCTGAAACTCCACACAATGTGAACAGTCCAAAACTATTTGCCTAGCTGCTTGCCTAGAAAGCTGAAATTTACTTCACAAAGTTCTGGCGTTAACATGGTATAACTGATGAAGTTCTGTGGCTTGTATAATGGGTGTGGCAGTAAGTAGCTGACCCATAGTAGGGCTATTAGTCATCCCTTGAGGCAATACAACCCATTCAAATCTCTGATCAAGCTCCTCATGATTACATGAGGGAAGTGTGAAAGCAAATCTTTCTGTATCTTTTTTATATAAAGGTATGGAAAAGAAGCAATCTTTAATGTCTACTGCTATGATATGCCATTGTGAAGGCAAGGCCGTCAACAATGGAAGCCCTCGTTGTACTGGGCCCATAGGTTGCATCTGATTATTTATAGCTCTTAAGTCATGCAACAATCTCCATTTTCCTGATTGTTTCTTAATCACAAATACAGGTGTATTCCATGGCAAAGTAGAGGGCATGATATGCTTCTGTGCTAGCTGTTCCTGCACTAGTTCTTGGGCTGCTTTCAATTTTTCTAAAGACAAGGGCCACTGAGGGAGCCATACAGGTGTCTCGGTTTTCCAGGTGATGGGAATAACAAGATTGCGTTGAAACACCTGGCATAGGAGGTAACAACAACTGTTTGTTCAGGGTTACTTTGGGGAAGACTTGGCTATTTTAGAATCGGCCACCCAGAGGGCCAATCCTTCCTTGCTATAATGCTTTTGTCAGCACCAATATCTATTCAACGCCTCCACTTGTGCCAAAGTGAAAGAGGCGGTAATGCCATGAGTTCTTACTGATTCGGCCAGTGACTTGATTACTTTAAAGTCCAGGGGCTCTTGGTAATGATTCCCCTGGAGATCTTGGAATACAGGAAATGCCAACACCTGTCGCGCGCCACCTCGGCCAGCAAGGAACACACAACACCGGATCCTTCTGTCTGCAGTTTATTCAGGCCTTTTACAATCTGGTTTCTTCTTATCTTTCACTCACTCGCTCATTCTCTCACTCACTCACTCACTCAGACGAACAACCATTCTCTCATGAAGGACCCCGGGGGAAGCCTGCTCTTAGTGAAATACCCTCAGGGCTTCCAATCCAAGATAGCCATGTGGGCATCACCAATAGGCTCAGATACGCGGAAGCAAGCCACATCCTTGGCCTTAGCCAAATATGGAGTTGTTTACCAGGGAGAGCGCTCAAGGCCAATGCCATCTTAAGGTGTGGCTGTACGCAGCTCCCTACAGACACCAGTTTCTGTCTCAATTTTCTCCATACTGCAGGGTTAAAGGACTGTTCGCGGCTGCCAAAGCCACTCCCTCCATCTGAGTAAGCTGGGGGAGCAGACGGCAGGAGGCCACACTTCCCAGGAAGCAAGCACTCCCTCAGGGCTAGCCTCTTTCCCTTTTTTGAAACCAATTTCTTAGTTTCTCTTTCCTCTCCTGACTCCTCCAACCTTGATAGATCTTCTTTAGAACTACTGCTCTCAAGGCCCAAAAGCTGAAAATCCTCTAAATCCCGATAAATGTTTCCCCTGAAATCTGATCCTTCAATTCTAAGGCCTCTTGCTTCTTCACTGCGTGCCCCGTCAGATCTTTCCTCTTTTAACTGTTCTAAAGCGGCCTGACCCCCTTCAATTGCCTCACAGCACCTCTGATCGTCCAAACAACCTCAAATCACCCTCCAAATGGATCTCACGCCTGCCTTTAGAATTCCTTGCTCATAGGCAAAGTCTAAATCTCGCCCTAACTTCTCCCAGGAGGACACTGTTAGACTGCCTGTGACAGCAAACCACGGAGCTGCAACATCACATTCCCTTAAAAATCTCTCTAGTACGCTTTCCTTAATTTCCAGGCCCTTAGTTTGTAACAGCTCTTGTAGAGCCAGAAAAATTGGACATAAGGTTGAAGACCCCATCCTTATATGACCTTTACTCCTTATTTTAAAAAATCTTTTCTGAGCCTTTACCAACCAGCCCCAGCCTTGCTACTACTTTTACTTTCACTTTTGATATCAAGTATACAATAATTGTTACTTTCACTTTAAGCCAAAATTGGCAACTGCTGCATTACTTTCACTTTAATCCAAAACTGCTGTGCTACTTTCACTTTGAGCTCAAGGCTGCCGTGCATCCACAGCTGCAAAAGATTACACCCACTCGTCAGTGAGCTCCCCCTTCTCCACCTGCACCTACAGGTCGGAGCTACCTGCTAGTGCCAAGAGGTTACCCTCACTCCTTAGTGAGCTCCCTCTTTCTCCGCCTTATCCTATCTATAGGCCGGAGCTACTCCGCTCTCACTGCGGATCCCAACTTCCCTGGGACTTACCGGTGCACTCCCCCCCCCCCCACTGCAGAGAGTTCTGAATCCTGTCGTTCGTTGGCGAGAGTTTAATTCTTATCTTCCCGGATTTCAGCGCCACTTGTCGCGCGCCACCTCGTCCCGCAAGGAACACGCAACACCGGATCCTTCTCTTTGCAGTTTATTTGGGCCTTTAATTATCTCCTTGTCTCTCACTCACTCACTCTCACTCTCAGACGTATGACGAACGACCCCGGGGGGAAGTCCGCTCGTGGCTAAATACCCTCTGGGCTTCCAATCCTGGTAAGCCACGTGGACATTGCCCATAGGTCCTGAGGCGCCGGAAGCAAGCCACCATCCTCGCCTACAGCCAATAAGGAGTTGTTTACTCCCGAGAGCACTCACCATCGAGAAAGGTGGAAGGCGGAAACAAGCGCCACCTTTAGGGCGTGGTACAACGCAGCTCCCTACACCTGCCCACACTTCCGAACTGCCTTTGGCCAATCAGCATTTTTATTAAACCAGGAGGCGGGACAATTATTTACAATGCAACAACATAATCCCACTACACTCAATAATTGTTCTGATTGTATATAGTTTTACTGTGTTAGCATTAAAACCCTTTCTTTTTGTCTAGAGGAAATGTGAATTATTTGTTCACACTAACACTCCAAGACAGATAATAAAGTTTACTTTGCATCAGAGGGTAGCATCAATGACTGACTGGCTCAAATTAGCCATAGAGGTTTTAGAGGACCAAGATAGGCACAGGAAGTAGAAGGGAGGGGTTTGGGAAGATTTGATCTTGGTCTTTTTGATCTGGAAGTGTGGAGAGGCAGGGTCAGCTAACCATTCCTCCACTGCTCTTTGGATCTATCAGATTTTTGCCTCTATATCTGACTCCTGAGTTTTATTTAATAATAGAAAAATATGAATAATTGCTTCAGTTCTAGGCTGTGCCAAGTTGACAATTCAAACTGACCTCAGAGATAGGAAAGACAATACAAGGTCCTGTCTGCCAGCTTTGTCTCATTGATTAAAAAAAAAATGTTTAAACAAAAGGAAAATCAAAGACAATTTTTACCAGAGTTTGATAGAAAAAAACAAACAAACAGAAAACAGAGCAGATAAACAAGGAATCAGCAGTAACCAGGAGGACATGGTGAAGTTAGAAAGAAAAAGCTGTGCTGTCTGAGTTAGAGGCTAGGAACACAAAGAGGGATGTTGGGAAGGAGAGCCAGAAACAGGGAGCTATCCAGGGTGTCAGGGTTTAAGATTAGGTTGAAGTTACAAAAAGGGAGATACAGAAGGTTCTGCTTTCTGAGTTAGAACTTAGAACACAGACAGACAGGCTTGGCAGTGCGGGTCAGTGGAGGGTGGGAGGGGCTCCTGGGGTGGATAAATGCATCCCACTAAGGGACAGTTAGCCTGTCCTCTGGACTTGCCTTAACATGTGGCATGTGTCTTTTTACCATTGACTCTGAAGTTCTCTCAAGGTTGTACAGATGATTTTCTCCTTCCAGCAGGTTTTCTGCTTGGCCTGAACAAGGAAGCTTCTGCCTTCTTCAGTGGACATCCTCATACAGGGACCAAGCTCTCTGCAAGGGGGTTACTATCTATTCACCATACTGTCAGAGGATGTCACAAGTCAGTCAGCATTCATGTCTCAGAGGGTCTGCTGATGTGGGAGGCACCTGCTACCTTGTCAGAAAGGATCTTATCAGGCAAAGGTCATGCCACTTTACCAGAATATGGCTCACATTGTATGGCACATGGGACCCTGAAAGAACCTGGCTGGATATGGCTCTCCATACCCCCTTCCTTCCTTCTTAGCATCCATGTGTATCCTCCTATCTCCGAGTCCATACTTGAGCAGCAAGCTGCTCACTCTGGGAAAGAGCTCGGAGAGAGAGGTACCCACTACACCAGACAGTGATGCACAGGCCTGCCTAATGGTTCACGAGGGGAACTGAGCACAGCCTGAGAGTCCCTCTGCTGGAGAGCAAAGGGAAAACCAGAAGAAAGTCCACAGGAGATAAACAAGTGCCGGACAGAGCCACGCCAAGCAGTGGAATGTGGACTTTATCCAGCGGATATGAAAACATGAGCAACATTATTAGTTGCTAGGAGAGGAAGCAAAGCAGGTGACTAAAGACTCGGGAAGGTGGAGACTTCATGTTCACACACAAACACAATCTGAACACTGTTACTGCTTCAAATATTCAGAAGCAATTATTTTTAAACATGTCTCAAAATGATCCTACCTACCTTAAGTCAGGCAGTCACTGGGTTCTGGGTAAATGAAACAACAGTAGGTAATCTTACGTGACTCCATCTAGCAGGTGTCTTTGAAGTTTTGTAGCTGATAACTCACAGTAGATTTCCCACCTCAAAAGATGTATGAGCAAGCTAGAGAGAGTTCAGTGGTTAACAGTGCTTGCTACTCTTCCAGAGGACACAAGTTCCATTTCTAGCACCCACATGGTGGTTCACAACCATCTGTCACTCCAGTTCCAGAGGATCTGACTCCATCTTATGGCCTCTGTGGGCACCAGGCACACATGTGGGGCATATACATATATGCCAGCAAATGCTTACACACCTTAAATAAACTGTTAAAGGTGTGTAAACAAGTAACTAATGTGTGTGATGTAATAGCTGTTTTTCTAGAGTTTGGGGATTAAGGTTTATTTGGGAGGTTGAGTAGCTTAGCCTGCCTCCTGAAACACCCCTGGGAGGGAGCATGTAAATGGGGTTTTGAAGATAAAATAGAAGTTTCAAAAATAGAAAGCAGACGCAGAACAATGTATGAAAGTAAAACATCTTTCTGGAAATAACTAAAAAAAATTTTTTTGGGGGGTTGTGTTATAACCAGGGAAGTATAGGGAATGGGAGAACCTGTCAGGCAGGACCAGGGCCCATTCTGCAGGTTTCACATGTTGCTTGGGTGAATAAAATTTCCAGAATGTTCAAATATTAGTATTCTGGAAGTTAGTAAATATATACCTTTAGGAAAATTGATTTTGCTCCAAATAGCAGAAAATAAATTAGTTTAACAGAAATTGGGGTTTTTTTTGGGGGGGGCAAGAATGAGGTATCCTATATAGTTCAGGAAAGTCTCAAACTAATATTAATCCTCCTGCCTCAGCCTCCAGAGTGCTGGGATTATAGGCCCTGAGTAGAAATCACATTTTCTATTTTTAAAGATTTCATAATTATATGTGGGTATTTGCATGTGAGTGCAGGTACCTACAGAGGCCTTGGATCCCCCCTGGGGCTGAAGTTACAGGAAGTTGCAAGCCATTTGATGAACATCTTGTCTAGCTTGTCTTGAAAACTCACAATATCTGGTTATAGGGAGGTCTGTCTCTATTGTGTCTCCCGCCCCACCAGGTCCTGACTGCAGCCCTCCTCCCTCCCCAATTTAACCTGACTTCCCTGGGCCTTTGGGGTTGAGAGGGTAAGGTTGCCTTCTCCTAGGCCGTTGCTGTATGCTTCCACCAGGTGGCACTGTGACCCGGAATTTGGGGAAAAGGACTGGGGAGGAAGTGTGAGCTATTCCAGGGGGAAGTGAAGGAAATGCTCCATTTCCACTCAGAGAAGAGCCGGTCCCCGAGGCCCTCAGAGAATAAGTGTTTTGAAAAACCAAGGAGAAGTGAGGCTACAGGCCAATAAGCCAGTGCTCCTGACACACTGGTGACAGTTTGCAGTCTGTCCCAAAGGAGGGTGGTTGCTCCTTTAGGAAACTTCAGGTCAAAAAGGAAACAGTCACAGCAGACTCAGCATCTGCTCCCACAGCAAACAAAAAGAGCTTCAAGTCTAACCTGGGAGCCAGGAAAAAGAAAGAAAGAAAGGAAGGAAGGAAAGAAAGAAGGAAGGAAGAGAGGTGCCCTGCAAAGTGATTTACTGATACTCTCCATCTGAGGAGGAGGAGGAGGAGGAGGAGGAGGAGGCCTGTAAGCCATTATCGGACTGCCCTGAATGTGTGACCAGAGGAAAGGAGCAAGGCATGAGCCAGCCAGGGAGCATGCAAAGAACCTGTCTCCTTGGATAGTGTAAATTTTTAGTTTATGTTTGTTAAATAAATGGCCCAAAGGTTTGTGGTGTGTGTGAGAAGGGATGTCTTCACCTGTGTAAAGGAAGGCATTTGTTTTTTATTTCATATCCAGCTTGGAGCTCTGGGATTTGAACTGATGGAGGCCAGGGACTTTCTGGCGTCCAGCGGACCTGCTCTGGGTGTCCCCTAAAGTCCTTCACCATTGTGGTGGGCTCTGTGGCTTTGATTTAAAGAATGTTATCGGTCAGAGTTCAGAACCCTGCTTCCTCCCTGGCCTGTGGCTGCTTTTTCCTGGCTTTGTTTTCTTTGGCTGCTGCTGGGAGTTTGCTATGAAATGCTTTTTGTTTCAGAGAGAAGGAAGAGGGCTTGGGCAGGATATCTGGAGGAAAGAGAATCTTTGTGTGGGGGTGCCCTCCTGAAAGCAAAGCATCTATAAGTCAGTGGCTGCTGGTGGTAAAGCCCTACACCCTCTGCCTTCTTATCCTTCTTCCAAGGGGATGCGGGGCATGCTGAGTGTTAATACAAAAATTAAAGAGTATACAAAGCTTTAATAATAAATGATTAATCACAACACAACTCCTGTTTCCCAGCTCTAATTCATTCATTCATTCATTTATTCCTGTGTTTCCCCTGTGACCATCTTCAATAAGTATGACCAGAAAGTAACACAGGTACAATACACTTTACAACATTTGGTAACAAGTGTTGGCATCATCTTAACTTTTTAAAATATTGGGGTTTTGTTTAAGAGTTTTTGAGATTTATTTTTATGTGTATAAATGTTTGTCTGCATGTATGTCTGTACAGCACAATCATGCAATACCCTTGGAAGATGTTCAATCTCCTGAACTGGAGTTACAGATGGTTTGTCAGCCATTATGTGGGAACTGGGAATTGAACCTAGGTCTTCTGGAAGAGCAGCCAGTGCTATTAACCACTGAGCCATACTTCTCCTGACATGAACTCCTCCTCTGGAACTATAGGCCTAAACAAACCTTTATCCTTCTGTAAATTGCTCTTGGTCATAGCATTTTATGATAGTAACAGAGAAGCAACTGATACTGAATCCCAATTCCTGTGCCTGGGAATCTGCTCACATCTGTGGTAAAAGAGAGTCACCGAGACACTGGAGCTGAAGGGCCCACAGTGGAGAGGATTCCACTTCATTCAAGTGCCCCAGTTTATCCAGGGTTCTTATAAAGGAAGAGACAAAGGAGCAGACTCAGTGACAGCAGGGGACACAGGGCTGATGAGACTCCTGGGTTTGAAAACATGGAGGTCAAGGAATACGGGCAGCCAGGGGGAACTAAGAAGGCCAAGTCAGAAATTCATATAGGAAACGCATGACTATTCAGAACCCCAAACATCCACTCCTAAATAGCAGCCAAATAATAAATCATGAGGGGATTCAAAAATACCACTAAGTCAATAGGAATAAAAATGAAGCACATGAAGCTTGTGGAGTCAAGTCAGAGCAGCATTGAGAGGGGAACTCAGATTTTAACAGATGAAGGACCCAAGGTTGAGCTAGTGACATGTCTCAATAGATAAAGGTGCTTGCCCACAAGCCTGATCACACACACACACACACACACACACACACACACACACACACACACATTGAAATTATCTGCTGGGTGTGGTGGCACAGGCCTTTAATCCTAGCACTCAGGAGGCACAGATAGGTGGACCTTTGTGAATCTGAGGCAACCAGGGCTACAATAATTCACTATCTTCTGGGCTCTTCCAACAGGATTGAATTGCTTCTCCAGCTCTGCCCTCTGCAGCACACAGCTTGTCTTCCAGGCTCCAGCTGGCTGCACTCCCCCACTGCTGCTGTTCTTAGTGATCACCCCGTAGTACTGACATCTCCAAAAGCCTGGGGTCTCTGCCGCATCTGAACTGTACTTTCATCAATAGCCTCTCCCAGGCTCTCTTTATGGTGTTAAGCCTCAACTTCTCTGCATGATCCCTTCAATCCTGGGCCTTCAACTGCCGCTGAGGCTACACCTTCTCCAATGGCCTCTTATGGTGCCAGGACTCAGTTGACTTCTATGACCCCGAATGCCTTCAAAACCAGTCTCAACTGGGTGACTCCCACATTACCAAGTGTAAAACCTTGGCAGCCTCTGGAACACAGCTTGTGTATAGTGACTCTGAGGAAACACTTCCCAGAGGATTTTACCTCAGTGATACTGGTCTTTTCTTAACTAACTACTTAGCTTGGGCTGACCAGTATCTATTGTCCCAGTGAAGCAAAGGTTTCTTTTATTGGTTCTGGTAACTTGCTAATCACAGCTGAGTCTTCAGTCCCAGTTGATCAGAACCACAGTTTCATAACTCAAAATACGCAACAGCCTCAAGAAAGTCGCTACGTGACTGACTCTCAAGCTTCCCTCTCAGACTTCACAAGCGAGGCCTCCATCCCCTCCACTCCTTTCAACACTCTCCTCTTCCACGGTCTCACAGAACATGCATCAAGCTGCGAACACTCAATGGCCCTTCTACGCAAAGTTCCAGAGTGTTCCACAATTCTCTCCAAAACAGCATGGTCAAGTCTGTTACAAGAATACCCCACAATCCTGGTACTGACTTGTCTTAGGGTTTCTATTGTTGCAATGAAATACCATGACCAAAAGCAAGTTGGAAAGAGAAGGACTTTTTGGCTTACCCATGTTGGTGTGTTCCAGACACCGCTCAAGTTTGCCCCCCACCCCGGGGGCGGCATGGCCCTGCCAGCAGAGCATGCTCCCAGGCGCAGCTGTACCTCAGCATGCTCCTAGGCATGGCTGCATGCCCACCCGTTCCTTTCAAAGAAAATAATGGGTGGCAGTGAGTCCTTTTTTTCTCTGCTCTCTTTTCTTTTTTTCTTTCTTCTCCCCTCCCCCGCCCCTCTCCAGATATCCAAACCCTCTAAATGGCACCTGGCAGCTAACGTTTTGTGACTTTCCCACACAAAATACTAACAACCCTTCCACATCATAGCCCATCACTGAAAGAAGCCAGGACAGGAACTCAGGCAGGGCAGGATCCTGGAGGCAGGAACTGATCAGAGGCCATGGATGAGTGCTGCTTACTGGCTTGCTCCCAGGATCACCAGCCCAGGGTTGGCATCACTCACAATAGCTGGGCCCTCCCCCATCAATCGCTAATTAAGAAAATGCCTTACAGCCTGACGTTATGGAGGCATTTTCTCAACTGAGGCCTCCCTTTCAATGACTGGCTTGTGCCAAGTTGACATAAAACTACCCAGCACTAGAATGAATGTCCTAGCTCAAGATGTAAAAAAAAGGCCAAGTTAAATCTAAAAGAAGTAGGAAGATGCTGAGTTCCAGGCTAGCCTTGACATCATATCTAGAGCCAGACCAGAAAAAAATATTTGCCTATTGTGCACATGCTTATAAAGGTACGTGCATATATGTTTGAAGGCCATGGGGTTCTGTAGAGGTCAGAGGACAGCTTGTGGAAATTGATTGTCTCCTTCTGCCATGTTGCTTCCAAGGATTGAACTTGTGATGTCAGGTTTGGTAGCAAATGCCTTTACCTGCTGAACCACATGTGGGCCCCCATCAATACGTTCTACCATTTTTTTTCTTTGAAATCTTCTGTGACCAAATGTTCAAAAAGCTCTTATGGTTCATAAAACAAAACAACTCAAGGTATATTTATTTTTGAGGTGTTAGGGATTGAATGCATCTGCTGGGTAAGTGCTCTGCCACTTATTTACTCCAAGCCCTTTCAGGATGCTAAACCCAGATTACTAAATCCCTACAGGGGTGTCCGAGAGCATTGTTCAGTCTCCCTCCAGGTTCAGGGATGGCTGGAGATATCTATAAGCCAAGAGCAAGCCTTGTGGAGACCACTCAGTCCTGACCCTGGAATTCTTGATTCTCCAGATGTACTCTTTCTTTTTCCTGACATTGCTGATTGTGATGGTAGGTTTAACTGTCAAATTGACATAACCTAGAAATTACTGAGAAGAGATCCCAGTGAGGGACCATTTAGCCTGAGTTGGCCTGTGGACATACCTTAACTGTGGTGGGAGATCCACCAAGCATGGACTATCAAAGAGAAGAGGTCTGGCTGTCTGTCCTGCACACACTTCTCCAGGGAGTGGAGGTCTGGGGATCTGTAACAGTATTCTCAGGATGTTGACCATGAACCCTGAGAGCAACAAAGTAGTTGATTTCTTCTTCCTCCTCTCCTTCACCTCCTCTTTTCTCTCCTTTTTGTTTGATTTTTGAAAAAAGGTCTTACCTACCTCACGCTGACCTTGGATTTACTATGTGGCTCAGGACAATCTCTCGAGACCCTATTCTTTTGCCTCCATCTCCCCAGTGCTGAGATTGCAAGCATGCACCACCACATCCAGCTACATAATAGCTTTTCCAACAAACTTTGGGGAAACTAGCATGGTGGACCTATAGCCTCTCAAATGGATGGGAAGCCTGGTGCTGGTTGGGAATGCCAGTGGAAGTCATTTGGACAACTCTGTGGAGAGGCAGGCAGGAGCATGCAGCCGCAATGAGACTGAGAAAGCAGGTACCTGAGGACCAGAGCAGAGAAAGTCTGTAGACTCCACATAGGAAGAAGGTATGACTCAGAAAGCAGGGCAGGGGCTGAGCTCTCAATGGACAGGGCCTTGTGCACCTCTGCCCACTCAGTGCCTCATTTAAATACTGGGGAGTCCTATCCATGCCCTTGGCTGTCATGCGGGTGGAGACAGCAAGCACCCAAAGACCCTGAATTGTTCTGAGGCACACACATTCCACAACACACAAAGTGTTCCCCACCCCAGGCACTAGGGGTCCCCTCAGGAGGATCTGGGCTGAGCCTTCAAACAGAGCCCAGGGCCAAGAAACATGAGTAGGGAGATTGTGTACAGTACGCCTCTGCCTCCCTTGGAGAGGTCAGAGTCTGGGCCAGTCATGTGACCATCCAAGTTCCAAGGTAAAGATGACAGCAAGAAGCTGAAAACCCTGCAATTGCCACAGAAAACCCAGGGCCCTGAACCCGCTGTGCTTTCGGCACATTAATGAACATTAAACAAATAAACAGCAAGCATGGGCTTCAGCTCAAAAAATTTTCACTCCTGTGTCCCCCTATTACAGCCCTGCTTCTGCCTTCCACTACCCAGGACACAGGCCAGCCATTCTCCATACCCCTCCCTCTCTGCCAACCCAGTGTTCTGTTCTGCGGTTCTGAGCCAGGCTGTCCGGGTACCCATGGGACTTGGTGGGCCTTGTCAGACCATGTGCTGGATCCCATGGCCACCCCTCCTCCTCTTTAGACCCCATCCAATGTTTCCCTCCCTGCTAACCTGTGGAACTTCTGTTTCCAGCTGCAATGTGCCTCAGGCACTCTGGCCTCTCACTATCAACACGGCTGCCCTCTCTGCCCTCTGCCCTCCTTGACGTTTTTCTTCTCTGACAGCTTGGTGTATTTCTTCCTTGCGTGGCACTTCTCCACAGTTCTCCTACCCTCTGTCAGATTTCCCTGCTTACACTAGAGGCTGGACTCACCTCATTTGCTTCTTTGTCTATGGAATCCGTGTTGTTAGCTTTCTGTCATCTGTCTTTGCCATGCCTCTACTAGGAAGTAGGGTGTGACCACACCATGACCTACTGTGGGATCATCCCAACCTGTAGCTGGGTATAGAATTATAATCCCCACTTCCCAAGACACAGTGTCACGGGGACTTTGCATGGGGACCCAAGCAGAAGCTCACATGTGGGACATTGGGTCAGCTTAGATTTCCAGAATTTCTGAGGAACCTTGAGTACCTAAGGTGGCAGAGGACTCCACATCTGGCCTGCTAGCCCCTCCCCTCAGGAACAGCTACACTTCTTGGTCTTTGTTGAAGAGATAGGAAAAATCGAAAATATAAGTCCCTCTCTCTTAGCCAGCACTTCACCCTTCTGAGTGCAGATGTGTATGAACGTTCTCTGGGTGACACCAATAGGGGAATTCTGTCACTCTGTTCCATTCTGATATTATTGATATGGAATTAGCTACCTCAGGCTGAGGCCCTCCACCTCAGACCCCACAGTAAGTAGTGAATGGGGTATCAGTCATACTGCTGACCAAGTGGCTATAAATCAGGGTTCCTATGACCTGGTGAGTTTGAGGAACTTGTTCACAGACTCAGGAAGACATTCTAGTGTGTGAACTATTATCTTAATAAGTGCTGTGGTAAAGTGTGAGTCATCAGCCAGATGCTCAGGATAAGAATGGAAGCCTGAGGCAGGAGCTCTGTGCCCCGTGGAGTTGGAGAACACCATCCTCCCAACACATGGCCAGGTTCCCTGAGTCCTGACGTTTAGGGATTTTTTTTTCAAGATGGCATGTTCAATGATTAACTCAGTCCTCAGTCCAGAGAGCATGGGTTGGTAGTGACTGGTGTAAATTTCTAATGGTGGTTTGTTTCCCCCATCCAGGAGCTGACTCAGAATCACTTCATTAGAATATTACATGCTCCAGGCATCCAAGAAGTACCAAGGGATGCAGAATGGTGTGTCAGTCACCCTGGAAGTCACAAAGGTCTCAAATGCTGGCATCAGGAATGAGGGTCAAAGGTCAGTTATGAAAACTAACAATGTGCTTGGCTCTTCTATGGTTCAGGAAATACCCAGAGTTTTAGAAGGCTGAGACAGGAATTGAGAGCAGAGAACAGCTATATATTTTCAATTATATCATTGCTAGAGTGTAAATGTGTCCCCTCTAAAATTCCCGTGGTACCTGTAAGAGGTGATCAGGAATAAGGTGCCGGGTTGGGATTAGATACCCACTACACAGAGGCTTCTGACTCCAGAGCAGGTACAGGCGCCATCTTGGAAATGGGCTAGTGAGGATCAACACCCCCCCACCCCCCACACACTCCAACCCCGCTTGGGGCTCTATTAAAACCTGTCAAACTGCCCTCTCTTGTTTAAATGCCCAAAGATGTACTTCTTCCCATCCTGGGTCTGCAGAGCCTGCCAGGCTGCCCTTTCCTGATCCTGTGACTCCCAGTCCCCATGTTCTCCCCCCTCTCCACCCCTACTATTCCCTTACATCCCTGGTGGACATCTTGCCACTGACTCGAGTCAGCCCAAATTCTCACAGTCAAAGCAAAGAAAGCAAAACACAATTCCCACTTCAAAAGGAGTAAGAGAGTTTATTCCCATCCAAGTGTCTGTGGGGGTGGGGGTGGGGATCTCAGCTGTAGGCTTCAGGTATTATCTGATGACAGCCCTGGTGTTCAGGGTGATAGAAGCTAGTGGCGTGCTAAACTAGTGATACATTCCAAAGGTTTACTGGATAGTCAAAAGGGTATTTGTTGCACAAATCATAATTGGTCTAATAATAATAATAATAATAATAATAATAATAAATGGGGCCAGATATCAGGTTAAATGTTGAAAGATCAGAGAAGAACAAGCCACAGCCACTTCTCACCTTGCCAACTCCTCAGCCGTAAGGGGAAGATTCTGTCTCCAAGATTCCCTCCTCAGACTGCACGCTGAATGCCCCTTAGATCCTGTTTCCACTCACCTTATATTCCTCTCTCTGACCAGCCACATCACTTCCTGTCTCAACATTCCTAGTGCTGGGATTAAAGGCCTGTGTGCTTCCCAAATCCTGGGGTCCAAGGCTTGAGGTCCCAAGTACTGGGATTAAAGATGTGTGCCACCACTGCCTGGCTCTATTTCTTTTTTAGACTGAATTAATCTTGTGTAGTTCAAGGTGGCCTTGAACTCCCAGAGATCTGTCTGCCTCTGCTTCTGCCTCCCCAGTGCTAGGATTAAAGGTGTGTGCCACCACTGCCTGGCCTTTATGTCTAACTCTGTGGCTGGCTCTGCCCTCTGATCTTCAGACAGAGAGCATACACAAAATATCACCACAGATACTAGGTCAGGTTTAGAGGTGAGTGCTAAATTTGTAAAGCCCAAGAGAATGTTCGATCAGCAAAGTTCCCACTTCCTACAGTCAGGGAGTGATAGTCTACAAAACCTTCTTCAGGGAACTTTAATCCATTTGCGCATACCTAGGGCAGTCTATGATCAAACCCTTGAGGTATAAGCAAGGGTCCCACTGTGTACACTCATATGTGTATACCCCTGGCCAGAGGCCCCTGATGGCAATACAATCACTCAGAATGACTTCTCCAGTGGTCTTAGCAGTGACAGAGAGGACCTTGCTGGAAACTAGAAGGATGCTTCCAGTGCCCACCTGCTCTCCACAGTGAATGAAATGGGGACATGATTGTTCAAAGGATTGCTGAGGAGATGGTTCTGCTGTGCCCTGGTCACAAGAACCCCGAAAAGACCACTTAGAGATGCAAACTCTCCTAAATGCAAAAGCAAGGTTTATTGAAAAGAAATATGAGCCACAGCAGGAGCTGGAGATGCAGCAGCCTTCAGTTTGGCCAGAGCCACTGGGGTCTGTGAGAACAACAGAAGCGGATGAGGTGGGGGGTGAGGGAGAGGCAGCAGGTTCAGGCAGTCTTCCTGCCTGGGAACCTTGGTCAGGATGAGGCATGGCCTGAGGATGTAGTGCAGTTGGGGAAACAACAGCCCAGAAAAACAATACACACAACACCCCTTGGCGGGCACCAGCTGCCAGGACCTTATTGCTATTGTTCCACTTCCTCCCAGGGGCCCAGTTGAAAGCAGGCCACTGGCTGACTGATTGTCTCTGTGGCCTTGGGCACATCTTGTTAAGAAGGGGCAGGACAGGAAGAGGCCACCTAGAAGACACAGCAGACACACACAGAAGTGAAGACTTTTAGAAGAGGGTGGTAGCAGAGCTGTAGGGAGCTGCAGTGTCTCCACTTCAGCCCCATTGTTCTACCAGAGAAAGTACCAGAGCCAGAGAGGTACAGTGCAGTCCAAGTCTCCTGACGTCCCTCACAGTGCCCACATCACTTCTTGGAGATGACACCAGGTAGATCTGGGGTTTTAACCTGGGAACAGCCTAATAAGTGCCTGGGGTGACCCATTGGCCCAGGGCCTCAGAGGGCCTCCAGGTCAGAGGCTATTGTTTCACTATTTCTGTCCTCTAAGGCAAAGGTTTTGAAATGATACTTTTCATCATCAAACTCTAAGGCTTCAAGGCTGGGACGGCCTCACAGAACTTAGCTCCTGTTTCCAGGGTCAGTGTAGGATCCTAGAAAGTCCTGTTTTCTTCCTGCCAGTGCCTGGACACCTAGTCCAGTCACATTATTGAAAGCACATGTGACTTTCATTGATTGGGATATCCCTCCTCCATCTGCCTAGCTGGATAGGAAGCCTGTCCTGAATACCCCTGTACCTCATACGTGTACGCTCCTCACCCTGGACTGTAACTGTTACACCAAACATAGAGGACTCTCTCCCTGAGCACCACTGATAATACCAAGACATGTCACAACTCAATTTGTCAAGTAGGCAAACTGAGTCTCTTGACCAATCTCCCACAGAGAAAAAGAGTCAGATATCAGGGCCAGTGTGACATACAGGACAGATGCCCTTATGATGGAGCAGGAGGCACCATTCAGTGAGCAGGCCTTTTAATCATTGTTCCAGGGCCTCTCCTAAAGGTGCATGTTCTTAACAGAGCAGCTCAGGCATAGATGGCCCAGAGAAGGATGCACATGTATGTCCAACTCATCCTGAAGGCCACCTAGCTTCAGGGCTCCCTGTGGTGGGCTGAGACCCAACAGGAGGGCCCTGGTTCAGTCCCGTTTGCTTCTTCTGGGAGGCGGTTTCCTCTGTGTCCCCGTGCTGGATAGTTTTATGTAAATGTGACAAACCTGAAGTCATTTGAGAGAAGGGTACCTCAATTATGAAGATACTCTATTACCCACATCTCTAATCCCAGAAGTTGGGAGGCAGTGGTAGGCAGAGGGCAGCCTGGTCTTCAGAGTGAGTTCCAGAACAGCAGAGGCTACATACAGAGAAACCCTATCTGAGGTAGTGGTTGGGGGGACTGCCTCCATAAGACTGGGCTATAGGCAAGCCTATAGGGTATTTTCGCAATTAGTGATTGATGGGGAGGGGCCCAGTCCATTGTGGGTGGTACCATCCCTGAGCTGGTGGTTCTATAAAAAAGCAGGCTGAGCAAGCCATGATGAGCAAGCCAGTAAGCAGTACCTCTGAATCAGCTCCTGCCTCTGGGTTCCTGTCCTGACTTCTTTTGATGATGGACTATGATGTGGAAGCATAAGCCAAATAAATCCTTTTCTCCCCAACTTGCTGTTTGATTATGGTGTTTCGTTGCAGCAATAGAAGCTCTAAGGCCCCAAGTATCAGCTTCTAGTACTTAAAACCCCAGAGGGTAAGGATAGTGATCATATCTGATGCCAGGACACACAGCTATACCCGTTCCATTCCATTGCTGCTGCTGGGCTCCAGCAGGGCATCATCACATGCTCAGTACTGATTGTTGCACATATAAGCACACAGCTCGCAGGAGTGATGGCTTAGTAGCTAAAAGTGCTTGCCATCAAGCTTGCCATCCTGAGGTTGGTGTCTGGGACCCACATGGTAGAAGGAGAAAACTGATACCTATAAGCTGTCCTTTGACCTCCACAAGAGTGCCATGGAGACACACACACACACAATCAAATAAATAAATATGAAAATAAAATATTTAAAATAAATGCACAAAGAGGCTCTAGGTGGTTAGAGAAAGTGTATTTTTGCAGTTTTTTTCTTCTGTTCTATTGCCAAGTCTGGAGACTGTGGTCCTGCTTGTCACTGGCCCTAAATCCCTCTTGAGCCCCAAGGACCTAAGAAATTATCTTTAGGATCTCCTTAGTGAAGCCAAGTTTGAGTGTCCAGAATTAAGGCTAGGGACAAATGGGAAAAGGTTTAGGTCTAAATTCTTCTTCATCTGGGTGCCTAGCCCAGAGACCAACGGCCTCAAACGGATTATCTTGGGGGATTTGAACCTGCCTCCTGCTGCTCTGACTTCTATCCCTGGTTATCTGATACACACACACACACACACACACACACACATACACACACACACACACACACACACACACACACACAGAGCTCACCTACTGCTGTTACAGCCTGCGTGTTCTCAAGCAAAGGGTCAGCTAGCTCTCTTATCCAGATCATGGACCTGCATCAAGCAGGAAGTTTATCTCACTCCTTTCTCTTTCTTCCCCCAGCTCTGCTTCACCTGAGCAGGCAGCCCTCACCCTTCCCTCTCACGGGAGGGGCAAGTGGAGAGAATGTGGCTTGGAGGAGCTGCCCTGAAGGCAAGTACACACTACAGTAAGCATATGCGGTATCCTACGTGCTGGGCTGTGTGTGTGTGTGCATGTGTGCTGCTCTCTCTCTGTCTCTCTGTCTCTCTGTTCCTGTCTCTCCCTGTCTCTCTGTCTCTCTCTGTCCCTGTCTCTCCCTGTCTCTCTGTCTCTGTTCTTCTGTCTCTCTGTCCCTGTCTCTGTCTCTCTGTCTCTGTCTCTCTGTGTTATGCACACATGCGCAGGCAGGTGTGGATGTTACAGGAGACTATCCCATGTCCTTGCTCTGTCTTGTTCCATCCTATTTATTTGGGATGGGGCCTTTCACGTAGGCTGGAGCTAGGCTTGTAGCCAACATGCTGTTACAATCCTCCTGTCTCAGCCCTCCACAGTGCTGGGTTAGACACTCTTGTGCAACAATGCCTAGCTTTTTACACAGGTGCTGGATCTGAACTCAGGTTCTCATGATTACACAGCAAACTCTTAGCCACTGAGTCTTCTACTAGAGTTGTTGGTTTGGTTTCCATTGTGAGGAGTAGAGCCCAGGGTCTTCGGCAGGCAAGGCAATTCTTCTATTATTGAGCTCCCCCTTCAGAGCCAGTACAGATTCTTTTTTTTTTTTTAATAATTTACTTTTATTTTGTGTGCATTGGTGTTTTGCCTGCATTTATGTTTATATGAGGGTGTCACATCTTGGAATTACAGACATTTGTGAGCTGTCATGTGGATGCTGGGAATTGAACCTGGGACCTTTAGAAGAGCAGTTAGTGCTCTTAATTGCTGTGGTACGATGCTTTTGTACACAGTAAATATTTGTTACTGTAAATATTGATTTAATAAGATGCTGATTGGCTAGAAAGTAGGTAGATAGGAAGCATAGGTGGGGTCACCAGACAATGGGAATTCTGGGAAAAGGACAGGCAGAGCAGAGGCATCTGCCAGACTCAGAGAAAGGAAGACGAGCATGCTGTGCTGAGCCAAGGTACCAAGCCACCTGGCTAAACATGGATAAGAATCATGGGTTAGTTTAAGAGTAAAAGCTAGCACATAATAAGCCTAAGCCATAGGCCAAACAGTTTATAATTAATATAAGCCTTTGTGTGATTATTGGGCTTAATGGCAATGGACTAACCAGGCAGGACAGAGAAACTTTTGACAACATTTAACCACTGAGCCATCTCCCTAGATTTTAAAAACCTTCATATTTATCTTTCCTAATAAATCTCGCAAGTAGATACTGTTTATTCTTCTTCACAAAAGAGACAAAACAAACCTTGAAAGTGGAGGAAACTGAAGAGTGTACAAGGACACTGGCCTAGAACATTGGAAGCCAAGTTGTCTGATGCCAGCACCATCCAGTTATACAGGTGGCTTCCTGAAGTCCTGGCAGCTTTGGTATGTGGTCCTGGGATGGACAAAGGGAACAAAATGACCAGTCACAGAGAATCGATGAAGCCAGTTGAACCCCACCAATGTAGGGTCACACATCCCTTCCCTGGCCTAGATTTATGTCTCGCTGTATGCCTTGACTATAGCAAATAAACACACGCAGCCTCTCAGACAACAATATGACAGAGCAGTTAGCATGTCCAGTCTCTCTGAGAGATATCTTAACTGCTTGCATAATAGTAACCAAGGATTTGTGGTGGGTGTGTGATTGCCTCTACAGCTCCTTTCTGGCTGGGTGGTGTGTGGACTCACACCTGCAAACAAAGGCCATTGTCACTTCAAGTTTGAGGCCCATGTGGCCTCCACAGCGAATTTCAGACCAGCCTGGATTGCAGTGTGAGACCCCCCCCAGCATCTCAGAAAAAGAAATGCACACAAATAAGAAACCTCTGGAGGCATCTGGAGCCTCAGAAGAAATGGAAATGAGAGGCCACTGTACCCGGGTCCTAGCTTCAGCTTGGCAAGTGTTTGCATGTTTGTTGATCCCAGCTCCCAGTGCAGAAATGTTCAGAGATGGGACTCTGGGAATGATGGATATCTCATGAGGACTGACTCATTGGTGGGCTTAACCATGGTGGATACAGTTGGCTGGCATTACTGGAGGTGTTGGAAAGTAGTGCATAGGGTCCTGGCATCCCATGTTCTGTGTTTTCTCTCAACTTTCTGGCTACTGTTGGAGTGAAGTGGCTTTTTCCTGCCATGGTCTTCCATGTTTCTATCTTGCCACAAACCTCAAATTCACAGAGCTAGGAACTGAGAACTCTGAAGCCAGGAGTAAAAACCAATTTTTACTCTTGTATCTTGGATATTTTGTTACAATAACAAACACACAAACAAAAACTGAGCAAGACACCTGGTTCCAGCATTGGAACTGCCTTCCATAGCATGTCTGAGTCCCCTCTTCCTTTTAAATCTATAAACTCCATATGTGATCACTGAGAATGAAAATAAGAGCCAAGTGAATGGTGAATACCCACGTGGGCTCAGCACCTCATTTCTAAACTCTGTCCTCTGATCTCTGTTCCCAGATCTGTGACCAACACAGCAGATGGTGGATAGCCCTCATGGGTTCCATTGAAGGGCTTTCAAACCCAGCTAAATGAAAATACTAGAAGCCACACTCCAGACTGATTTTGTTTAAAAGAATAAGAGTTATGAAGAAAGTTTCTAATTAGCTTATAGGCCACTTTTTCCTCACCCTAAGGAGTTAAAGAGGAAAAAATTATAAACATGTTTCTTTGATAATTTCCTGCTTAAAATAAACAAATAGTAAATGAGGTAATCTTACCACTGTTTTTTTTTTTTTTTAAATGAAGTTTGACAATTTCATACATGAATTTTCAGACAGGCTCTCTCTATACAGTCCTGGTCTTCTCTGTGTAGACCAGGCTGGCCTCAAACTTAAGAGATCCTCTTGCCCTTACCTCTCAAGTGCTGGGCTGAAAGACTTGTCCACTAAGCCTGGCTCAGAATGCTTCCTGATGTCTGGTACTCTTGTACTCTTATCTCCTGCCACACATTATCCCCCACCCCACATTCTCTCATCATCACCCTACATTCTTTCATCACCCCACATTCTCTCATCATCCCCCCATTCTCTCATCATCACCCCACAGTCTCTCATCACCCCACAGTCTCTCATCACCCCCCATTCTCTCATCACCCCCACATTCTCTCATCACCCCCCCATTCTCTCACCACGTTTTGCCTTTGCAACAGCTCTGAATGGTCTCTTGGAGCAAGCCAAAACCAAAAATAAGTTGTTTATCTCAATTAGGAGTGAAGAGAGTAAGTCCCAAGTGGAAACCATTTACCCTGGCTTTGAAGAGCCAGTAAAGGAAGTGTGGCCCTTGAACTCAATTTCCGCCCAGTCTTTTGGTTCTGATGTTTCACTAATTATCTACTTATCTGTTTACTTATATACTTGTTGTAGTATAGGGACAGAATCCTTGGCCTTGCACATAGCAGGCAAGCATTCCACCACTGATCAACGCCCCAGTCCTGGCTCAGACTTCTGTCTTCTTTGAACTAGATGCGTCTATTCTGAGCTTTGTCACCAGGGATAAAAAGGAAATCACCTGAGAAAAACCTTTTTAGAAAGCCAAGTCAGTCCTCAAGGTGCAGAGTTGGCTCCCTCAGGAGCTGGAGATGAAGGTCAGAGCTGGAAGCCCCCTGGGGGCACAGGTTTGGCACGGGCCCTGCCAACAGGCTTTTGTTCTCTTGCCCTGGCCCCTGGGCCCAGCATAGCAAGAGCTCCTTTCAGGTTTTGGCACTGAGCCCCGTGGGAGATCTTAAGATCTGCCTTCCTTTTGGCTGTGATGTGCAGTGGAGTGATTTGGCTCAGAAACAACTTTGCCTCCAAATTTAAAAACAAAACCCACTATTTATTTCTTCACATTTTTTCTAAAGATGATTAGGGGAGCTAGAGAATCTCCCTCCCCCCATTTGGCTTTTGGGCAAAGCATGGAGCCCCTGAAATTCAGCCTGTGCAGGGATATCAATGGTGTCCTGCCTACCTGCCCCGCCTTGGATCTGACCTAAATCTATATTTTATCACAAATTAAGTTTACCAGGAATCCCCTAGAGCTCCAGGTGCAGTGAGTCCTCTTCTTTGTCTGCTCTTCTGCAGAGATGGAACCGGAACAATGATGGGAATACAAACTCTGAACTGGGACTGCCTAATGCAGTGTCTCTCAACCTGTGGACTGCGACCCTCTGGGGCTGTCCAGGGACCTTTCACAGAGTCGGCCTAGGACCATCGAAAAACACAGATATTTCTTTACATAAGGACTCATAACAGTAGCAAAATTACAGTTATGAAGTAGCAATGAAAATTTTATGGTTGGGGTCATCACAACATGAGGAACTGTACAAAAGGCTGGCAGCATTAGGAAGGTTGAAAACCTCTGATCTAATGGAATGTTAAAACATGATTCCATGGCCACAACAATCCTTGAAAGCCACCAAGGTATAAATTCAAGTTCTGCTTCTTGGTCACAGATGTCACTTGGTATATTCCTGATCAGACACAGGTGCTGCGCAGAGAAACAGCTGGGGGTAGGGGTGGGGATGATGGGTTGGCATCCCAAGAGGGCAAAAGACTCACTCCATCACCTGACCTCTTCAGCGCTGAGATAATGTATGCTGCCATGTCCAGTTCCAAACAGTAGCATTGCAACTCTCCTGCATGAATTCAAAGTCATGATCTAACACTCCCCACCCCCAGTGGAGATGGAACCTAGGGTCCCCATGGTAAGAAAGCACTCTCCTGTAGGTCTGTACCATTCTCACAGATAATCTGATGGCTTCCCAGGACCGCTTGCCTATCATTTGCTTAACCTCAATCATTGCTTCTGTGAGAATTCAGTATGCAGGTGTGCATGACAACATGCCAGCATGCATTGACACACTCAGGGCCCGCTCTGCAGGCCCAACCTCACTCCCTGGAGCCCCATTAGCAGAGGCATCTCCCAAGCAAAGCAGAGATCAGAAACATCTTTCTTGTGGAGAATGAAGCTTCCTGGCTCCACACATAAGTCAAAGGTTCTGGAAATTTTTCATTTGTAACAGATGGTAGGGCTGTGGCTTCCCCACCCAGTCCTGGGGGATTCCAGAGAATGAAACCTTTAACAAGGCAGGAGTGTGGGGGCCCAGGAGCCATTACCCACCATCCCACATTCCCAGTCGCCTTCCCCAGGAGAGAGCAAAGGATGGTACAGCTCTTGACACAGGAAAACCAGATGAGCTTTTATTTACATCACAAGGCAAGAGAGGTATACAGAAAAAAAAAAAAAAAAAAAAAAAAAAAAAAAAAAAAAAAAAAAAAAAAAAAAAAAAAAGAGGCTGGATGCCAGTAATGAGAAAGTTAGGTTCTTAAATTCAGTTGCAGTAGGGTGTGGGCCCTGATGCCATAGAGATTACAGAGAAAAGCAACAAAGTGTGGTCTGCAGCACAAACCAAGAGTCCACACAGGAATGTGATCACACAGCTTGCGGCCGAAGTTCACCTCCAGCCAGCATGGTGAGTCCCAGGACAGCCCCTGCAAGCTTTTGACTTTGGCTGTCTCTGAATTAATTCTTAGCCTCATGTGGAGGCCAGACATGCTTGGCTTTGCTGATTTTTGGAGGTGGAGAGGAAGAGACTCCCAGGGAAGGAACTGCCCTTGACTATGCAATCTTCCCCTGGGTCACACTTCTCCCGACCTAGCAGGATGTCCTGGGCTCCTTGAGAGGGGAGGGGCCCTGCAGCATCAGAAGTGGCAGGAGAGGCATCTTGCATGTTCCTGATTCTCTCCAGCCAACTGCATGTGGCTTTTTCTTCTATTTACCTTTCCATTTTCCATTCTGGGACAATCAGGCAGCCATCACATGTGTGAACCTACATATAACCAGCTTGGACTGGTAGGGATAAAGCAAGATCACTTATTTCCTAGCTCCAGGGACTGGGCAACTTCAACAGAAGCCTCCAGAGGGAAGCTGAATCTAAGTGGGCAACTACTATTGTCTCCTCCACCTGCTTCTCTTCTGTCCATCTGTCTGTCTTTACCCCCTCCCCACCCACCAGTGCCTGATGTTTGGGCCTGAAGTACGAGCATCTTGGCTTTCTTTGTGTGTCTCAGGAAGTCTTCCAGGCCAACAAGCTGATGCTGATCCTGCAGAGTGGTCTCAAGAACCTCTCTGGATCTTGAATGCTCTAGAAGCAAGTCGGAATCCTGGCCAGCTATGGGGTTGGCCAAGGGTCATGGTGAGAGAAATCTCTGTGAACGACTTTTGTGAACAGTTGTGAAACACACCAGTACAGTTTCCCAAGCATCCTAGCCTTTAAAGGGTTTCTTCCCTCATTCTCTGAGCACCTAGTGATAATCTATGAACCATCCTTGCTGAGTGTCAAGCCTGGGACTCATGCCTAATCATTGAATCTAAGTGAGGTGCTGGCCTAAGAAGTGGTAACTCAACCACCATGGTGCCTCTGGTTCCCCCTAGCTTCCTCTGGTCCTAAATACAACCATCCTAGTCCTTCCAAGGAAATCCTCATCACAAGCATGCATCCCTGGCTCCCTAACTTCCATTGCATCTCCATTGTCCTCCTTGGCTTCTTTTCTTCTTCATGTCTATCTTTTACTTGCTGAATACACTTGTTCTCTCTCTCTCTCTCTCTCTCTCTCTCTCTCTCTCTCTCTCTCTCTCTCTCCCCTCCTCAGTCAAATGAGGGAATTAGGCACCTGTCAGGAGTGAACTGGTATGGACAACCACATCTGCAGCAATCCTGCACGTTCCAAACACAATGGATCAGGTTCAGACTCTGAAAGCACCTGTTGCACCCTCCAAGCTTGCTTCTGAACTTACCCTCTCTCCCTTATTGCCAGCTGCATAGTTATGAAATACTTATGAAAATGACACACTCTGATCTGCTTTCAACAGTCCCAGACAGCTGTGAACACTGGTTTCAAAGCATCATGGTCTTCAAAGACAGTTTCCTTCCTTCTTTCTTCCCCAACCTGTAATTAAACTCCCGATGACAGTTTAGTGAACCAAAGAGACGAAGGAGAAAGACATCTGAAACAAACAGCCCCCTCACTGTCCTCAATGAGAGGATCAAGGAAGAAGGCCAGTGCCCATCAGCCCCAGACCTCTCCAGAACCTAGCAACTATCCCATAAAGGTCTGCATCCTGCTCCTCAAAACTCAACCGGCTAGCCGCTTGGCTCAGACCCCAGACCTGCCAGAAGTCTGCCTGCTCCCAGGAAGGCTCTAGCTGGTACAGGAGGCAAACTAACCCTAACCCCAACTTGACCTTGGCCTAATTCTCCGCAGGACTGACCCCTGAATCCACCCATGTCCGAAAAAACTGAGTGGCTCAGCGGATGAGCAGGGTTGGCTCCTGCCTAGCACTCAATCAGTTCAACAATGGAGCAGGAAGTAGGATTCTGAGTTTGAGTCTAAAGTGCTGGTGGATTCACACTGTTGTCCCTCAGGGCAGGAGCATTCCAGTGATGCCTGCCCCTGCAGCTCCGGTTAGCGAACAAAGGACACCACGCTGGTGGCCACTCCAAAAGGGGCAGAGTAGGCTGCAGCAAATCCTTGCAGGCCAATGACAATGTACCGGCATCCTTTGCTGATGGCTTTCCCGAAATTCTATTTTTTAGGAAGAGAAAAGCAAAAGTTAGGTGATGCAACTTGTTGATTGTCCCACGAGTCACAGTGAAAGGCACGGAATAGTTTGCCTTCATATATACAGGGCAAACTATGGAGGTCAGTTGTCTTCATATCCGTAATGCCCTAGGTTCCCACTCCTGCTCAATCAGGCATTTTCCTTGCAAAGTACGAGCAAGCCAAGCACATTTCCAGATAACTCGCAAGCCTTCTTAGAAACAGCATGGAGGCGGCTGGCTCTAGAACTAAAACGCCTTTGTTGTTTTAAACTTGAGACTCACTCCACTTCCCCAGTTGAAAGTTACCAGCGCCTTCATAGGTGGCGTCAAATTTTCCTTCAGGCATGTTGTTAGACAGCTCAAATGGTCCTTCCTATGTGCCTAGTGCCTACTCTGGTCTGGCCAACATGTTTGTAACCCAGGAGTTTTTGCCACTTTCAAAGTGCACAAGCCTTTTATGTTTCTGGAAGTTTAGTTGTTGAAGGTAAGGATAAGGCAATGAATGCTCTTTGGATGCCACCTTCCTCCTCCTCCTCCTCCTCCGGGAGGGTGGGTGCTGGGAGAGGGGACTTCAAATGCCAGGAGCTCAAATGGAATTACATGACAATTTTGAGAGCACTAATGGTTAACATCTCCTGCACCTCGCCTCCTCTTCTCACCTCCAAATTCTTGTCATTCTTGGTGACTTTGACATTGTGTAACTATTACCTTCTCTCGCACCTCTTAGCTTTCAGCCCTGTCGTTTTTCTGACTACAAAATGCACAGGCTGCTTCCATTGAAGATCCTCGATCCCAATCACAAGGCTTACTGTGATACCCAGTGCTGCCTAGTGAAGCCACCCCAGCTGCCAGCCCAGGTGGTTAGCATCTCATTCAAATACAGCCCAGCCTTTCCCACTCTCTGGACCCCAGACATCGCTGTGCACTAGCTACTAACCACAAGCCCATATTCTCATTGCTTGAATCTTACATCCTTGGGGACCCTGTTCATCTTCCCCTGTAGGCTCCCGGCTTCTTCCACCCCGGGAGTGTAACTGTGGGGACCTGGCCCTTTTTCTCATGTCTTCCCCACACTGTTCTTGGTTTGTTTCTGGCATTCCTTGGTTTCTCTTCTCCATTAGCATCCTCATCTTCCTGTCAGGCCCTTCCTTAGCTTATACTATGCCAAGTGTCACTCTGGCTATCTCCTGACCCATGTCTCTGCTCTCCAAGTGAAAAAGTCTTCAGACACTGACTCTGCTCCACACTTCTTCCTTCTCATGCTGGCTGCTGCCCATAGTCATTCAGGAACTACCTGCTCAAGGATGCCTACAACCCCCATGTTGTGTGGTCCGTGGAAGGTTCTGTCTTTCCCCTCCCTCATCTCTGGGATCACCTGACTGCATCTTCTACTCTTCTCTACAGGGCACGCCTCCAAAACACTCTCCATTGATTCTGTCTTCTTGCAAAGTTTGAACCACTGAGGTCTTCATTCCACAATGCTAGGTCCTCCTCCGTGCTCTGGCTAGAATCTCTCAACTTTGAACTTCTTAAACACTTAACTACAGCTCAGATTCATGCATCCACTCTTTGCTTGGGGTGTCCACTTTCTGATACTCCATAATTCTCTGGCATTGTCTCTCACTGGAGGAAGCAAGTTGGCTTAACTTGGGTGACTGGTATGTCTTCAATAGCTTTTGCTTAAGGGATCAGCAAGAAGAAACCACAGGGAAGTTACATGCCTTTGAGACCATACAGCTGGTAAGGGGCAGAGCTGAATCCTTCCCAAAGAAATCTCACTGCAGAGCTGGAAGTCTTCACTCCATGTTATACCTCTCTCTATTGAAGGTGATCTGTAAGTGACCTTGTGCTCAAAGCCAGGAGTGAGTTCCAATCACATGAAACTTTTCTTAAGACTCCTTGGCCTCAGTTTTCTGGTCTGTATAGTGGGAATATGTGATGGCCTTTTTTTTTGTGGTAAAGAGGACTGAGGAGTTTATTCAAGGGATAAAAGTACAGTGCAGGCAGGGTTGGTGCTCAGTGTCAGCTTTGGAAAGAACAGTGACTTTTTCTGTTACAGAGTAACTGAGGTTTGTGCTGGCAATATATCAATCAGCCTGAGATAGTTCTTATTTCTCAGCAAAGCTTTATTTCTCTCTCTCTCTCTCTCTCTTTTTTTTTTTTTTTTTTGAGAAGGGATCTTACTCTGTAGCTGAGCTGACATGGAACATACCATGTAATCCAGGCTGGCCTTCAACTCATGTTGCTCTTTCTGTCTCAGCTCTCTTCGTGCTGGGATTATAGGTGTGAGCCACAATGCCTTGCTAGGAAAATTTCTTTTTAAAAAATATTTATTTATTTATTACATATACAGTATACAGAAGAGGGTATCAGATCTTATTATAGACGGTTGTGAGCCACCATGTGGTTGCTGGGAATTGAACTCAGGGCCTAGGAAAAATTTTAAAGAGCATATGGAGTTGCTTGAATCCTGGTTGCGTGGTCCATGGTGTGGATGTCTTACCACTTCATCTTTACAATTTTTGGGGAAAGTCTGCTGAGATAGCTCATTAACTAGAACACTGTCAAAACACAGCTCTGAGAAGCACACAGAGACCAAAGAAGCTACTGCTACACCAGTGCTAGTCAAGGAAGAGGACTTGGGATAAAACAAATCTCTTTTAAGAATGCTGAAGATGGGAAAATGTAGGAGAGGGTGCCAGGCTAGCCCCTACCCTGAGATTCACACCTTTCTTCTTAGAACTCATGACTCTGAAATAGCCATAGGGACTTTGCCAGTATGAGTCAGCTAAGACTTGTGGACATGGAAGGTTCCCTGGGGCCTCCTGCATACCAAGGAAAGGATAGCTCTACTCCGTATGAGTATCCCAATGCAGAAGGATGCAGGAGGGATCAGGCAGAAGATGGAGGGAGAGGAGGAAGGAGGCAGAGATGGGGTAGGGTACACTACTGGCTTTGAAAGGAAGGAAGATGGCCTCTTGAAGCTGCAAAGAGCCAGGAAGGAGCAGCCCTGATGATTTTAGCTCAGGAGGATTGCCTGGGACTTCTGAGTTGTAGAATTGTGAAGAACATTGCAGCCAACCCCCATGGGGTTGGGGACTCCATGCCCCTTTGATTTAGAGGAGAAAATCATCCCTCCACAGACATCACTGCCTGATCACAACGGTCAAGTCCTCTGTTAAGCTGCCCTCAGGCCTGTTGCCAACTTGAGGTGGATGGTCATTACAGAATCTGAACAAAAAGAACTCAGTCCTCAAAGGGTAGCAGCATACTCGAGGCATACAGCTTCAGAACCTCAGTCAGGCACCCTGGTACCTAGAACTTTTACATAGAGTAATTTTTTGACCCTCAACCTAACCTGGTATGTGTCTCTGTAGGGTGTGGGGTGAGGGTGGGGGATCAACACTCAGTTGCTCTCCATTTTATTTATTTAGAGACAAGCTCTGCCACTGAACCTGACTTCACAGATTCATTTACACTGGCTAGCCTCTTGTCTTCACCTTCCCAGAATTGGGTTTATAAGTATGTGCCACTGTGCCAAGCTTTTTATGGGGTTTTCATGCTTACTTGGCATGCATTTTTCCCCCAACCCAGCCATCACTATTATCAGATGGTATAGAGGAAGAAACAGACAGTGAGAGGAAGCCAAGTCCAAGGTCATAAGGCCATTGCATGGCCACACCGCTCTCATATCCGGTAGACTGACCCTTGACCCCTACGTTAAACATGAGAACATTTCTTCTACTTTTTCCTTCTTTGTGTAGAGTGCTCAGACCTATGTCTTCGTACATGCTAAGCAAGTGATCCACCAGTGAGCTCCATCACCAACTCTTACTGCATGAATCCTAATTGATCTATAATAAAAGCCCAGAGCAGATATTGGGGCAAATGCTAAAAGATAAGAGAGACAGAGGAACAAGCTACAGCCACTTCTCACCTAGCCCAAAGGGGAAGATCCTGTCTGAGATTGAACATGGAATCCTCAGACTGAACATGGAATCCTCAGACTGAACATGGAATCCTCAGACTGAACATGGAAGCAAACCGTAAAACAAAATGGGAGAAGACCCAACTTTTGTCTCCTCCCACCTTATATTCCTTTCTCTGCCTAGTCATATCACCTCCTGTTTCCTAACTGTTGGGATTAAAGGTGTGTGCGTTTCTACTTAGAGCATGAGGTCCTAGTGCTGGGATTAAGATATGTGTCACCACTCCCTGACCTCTGTGGCTTACTCTGTCCTCTGATCTTCAGGCAAACTTTATTAGATTTTACCACGAAGTCTCCCCATTTTTTTTTTTTTTTTGAGACAGGGTCCCATTCACTATGTAGCCCAGGCTAGTCCTGAACTCCTGATCCTCCTACGTCAGTCACTTCCCGGAATGCTGAGATTACAAGCCTCCAACACCAAACCTGTTTTACTCCATACTTTCTATTTTACCCTCCAGCCTTCTCCTAGCTTCCCGATTAACATAACTTCATTCCTTTTCCTACTGCACCTCTCTCCAAGCCTCTGAAGGGTGCCTGCAAAGGCGGCCTATTATTTTCAGCTGAGTCTGAGGCATGTTCTGTCCTTCTTTGCCCACACATCTGCAGAGGAAGGGGCCAGGTCAGGCTCCCTCCCAGCTCTTCAGCTGTCTGATTCTGCAGCCTCATTGTCTTCAACGCCAGCTTCCCAGGGTTGCTGAGAGGGAGGATTCAGGCATGGAACAGAAAGAAGGCAGCAAATATCTAGCCTCCTGGCAGAGTACCTCCAACCTAGGTTCCCCTCTCCCCAGTGCCCAGCAGGCAGCATTTTAACAGTAATATGTGCCCCATAGGAATGCAATTATTTCTTTTAAATCAGCTGGGAACATTGACCTCTACAAGAGGGCCGGCACAAAGGCTTCCAGAAGGCTGGAGCAGCACACAGTGAGGGTTGGCTCCTGAGCAGGACTATGCTGGTGGGAGTGGGTGGGGCAGCGGGGGAGTCAGCCTGCTCTTTCATGTAGCACAAAAGCCAGCAACTTTCCTTAAATAGGAGCAGGAAGGGTCTTGGGTGAGGGATCTGAGAAGTTAACAGGAATGAGAACAAAAAGAAAACACATCTGTAATAACCAGTGATGGGAGGTATTCATTTCTCAAAGAAAGTCTCGCCTGGAAGTGAGGCGAGTATAGATCCACCTCCCCCATCTTCTGCAGGAGCCTTGGCTGTTCTTGTGGCTTTGCAAAAAAGGGGGCTCCTTGGTCTCCTTCCTTCTTCTTGGAGCCTGGTACCCCTCAGCTGGCCTGAGGAGTGGGGGAAGCCAAGATGGCTCTCGTGATTCCTCACTTGTGGCTGCAGTCGCATCCATACTTCTTGGGACTACTGTGGGCTAGTGTGTAACATTCCAGAGATCTCTCACATCTCTTTTCTCCACTTTGGTCACATCCCCCCTTTTATGTGAAAATCTCTCTTACTCTCACACACATACACAAATTTATATAACATAAAACCAACCCATTTAAAGTGAAAAAGTTGGTGCTGGAGAGATAGCTCAACAGTTAAGAGCACTGGCTGCTCTTCCAGAGGACCTGAGTTCAATTGCCAGCACCCACATGGTGGCTCACAACTGTATGTGACTCCAGTTCCACAGGAATTGATGCTCTCTTCTGTTCTCTGCAGGCATGTGGCAAGTAGCACAGACATACATGTGGGAGGGGGACCTTCTCATACATATAAAATAAATGATCTTATAAATTGAAAAAGTTAGTAGCATTGAATGCCTTTATAATATGTAACTACAGTTTTATCCTCTTCCCAAACATTCTCATCCCAGAAGGAAACCACACATAAAGTAGGTGTCTCTGTCCAGTCTCTAAAACCCCACATTCTGCCTTCACTTACCTATCTCTACATTTCATATAAAGGGAATCATGGCTTTTTTCACTTAATGCCATGTTGAGCCACATGAAAGCTAATATTATTTCTTATGGCTATTAAATAATAGTCTATAGGGTATTTAGCTCACATTTTTGTTCATCTACTCATATAGACTTGGGTTTGTTTTTCATTTCCCATTTTTTTTTTTGTCTATTGGTAAATGAGACTTCTGTGAACACCTGTGTAAAATTATTTGCTTCACAAACGTTTATGAAGACAAAACACCGCCACATGAAAATTAAAGTAAAAATTTTGCTTGAGTAATTGCCCCCCCCAAACCTTAGAGAGTTCCTGGGCTACATAACATTCTAGCTTTTTTTTTTTTTTTTTTTTTTTTTAAGGGAACTTAACTTGGATTGTCAGTTTTGGCAGTGAGCACCCTTACCCACACAGCCAGATTCTGAGCACTGATCTCCTGGCCTCCACTTCCCAAGTGCTGGGATTATAGGTGTGGGCCACCTCACCTGATTTATAGCAACAGGTCTTCTTGGATGCTAGGTGAGCACTCAATCACCTGAGCTACATTACACCCCCAGCCCAGTCTTCAATGCTTTCATCATATCTCTTGGAGTAGAACCCTGAGATTATAGAGTAATTCTGTATTCTTCCAAGTTGCTTCCCACATCAGTTACATATTTTACATATCCCAACACCAGTATACAAGGCTCAAAATTTCTCCATATCCTCACTAACATTTTTACTTTATGTTGGACTTTGTCTTTTTTAGAATAGCCATCCCAATTAGTGTGGTCTGTGTTAGCCAGGATGTTCTCTTTGTTGATATGATCCTGTCATTACAGGATTTTATACCCTCAATCATCCTGTTCCACCCTCCAGGGTACTTGGGATTATATGTGTGGGTTTTCTTTCTTGTCTTCTAGTGGTGAAACCTTATCTTTTCTTTTGCCCAGGGTCCTTGTTAGGGCTATTTCAAAGTGTCCCTTATTTTATTAGCCTCAGAGAGATGAGTAATCACTAAAGTTCTCTGCTGTACCATAAGGGAGCCGGTGCCCCAGCTCTGCCACATCACCCTGGTGGGCCTTGGACTAGCCCCACCGCGGTTAGGATTCATTCCTCTAGTGTACCCACAGTGCCTGGCATGGAATGGCCACCCAAACCTCTCCAACTGAGGAACTTACGACATTGATTCACTTTCAGATGCCTGCTTGTGATGTCAGGAGATCAGGAGAACGATAAACTAAACTAAACTTCTGGCAAAGGACTAAATGGCTCGGGTATGAATAAGGTCACCCACCGCAGGCCACTAATGTCTGGACAATAAAATCAGGAGAGGCCAGAGGACTTTGACCAGAACACAATCAATCAGTTTTGTGATTTCCCCCGCCCCCATACACAAACACCGTCCCATAGCCTAGTCCAGGCCCAGAATGCAATTCTAATTCCAGGCAGGGGCACCTGGGAACCTGAACCATTCACCCTGGAAATTAAACTCATTCCGTTCCCCATCCATCATCCTTTCCACCTCCTCCCACCTAAAGCAAAAGGCAGGCAGACCATCTGAAGTTCAAAGTACATAGGTCATCGGTAGAGATTCCACAAGTGCTAGGTGTGTACTGGCTGAGTTAGCAGGCCCCCCGCGGATAACCTTGGCATCTACGACAGAGTCACCTAACAGTTCTTCTGTGGCAGGGTGGCTGGGGGAGAAGATCGGAAATGGTCGCACCTGAGCTGTAACTTCCCAGTTGGTCTCCAAGTCACCTGGCCTCACCGCAGCCTCAACATTCTCTTCCCACTAGTGACAATCGGGCGCACTATCCAGGCCGCCTAAGTCTACGCACTTACCACCACCCTGCAAGTGACTGTCCCGGCGGAGACTCGGGCACAGCTCTACCCAGTGCAGCTCACTCCCAGTTCTGTCTGGATGAGGGCGGCCGGGCCTTGAGGACCTTACCTTGCCATACTTCTTCAGTTTTCGCCGGTACTTTTTCTTGGGCTTGTCGCCTGGCGCGGGCTCCTCCAGGGGCTCATAGCGCTCGGGCAGCGCAGCCAGGTGTACTCTGCGCGCTCCTGAAGTCCCCGCACGCCGCACACCCTCCTCGCTCGCACCTTCCTGGCTGGCCGGTTCCTCGTCGTCCCCTTCCAGGTGCTCCACGATGGCATCGGTCTCCTCGTCACCGGCGCAGCGCGATCGCCCCAGGGGCCCTCGGCGCGCGAAGCTGCTCGCCGCTTTGCTTCGGAGCCGGGCGCCCACCGTCATGATGCCGCCAAGCTGCGGAGAAAGTCCCAGGCTAAGAAGGCAACCTTTGCTCGGTGACCCGCCCCGCTCCTGCCCCCGCGGACCGCCCCGGCTTGGTGCGCGAGAGGGACCTGAGATCGCAGCGCACCCTCGTGGTGGGGCCCGGGATTGCGGCTGCAGAGATTCGAACGCGCTTAGCCATATAGGGCGTGAGGCTTCAGAACCCTGGAGCAGAACCATGGAGCCCAGGGCAGACAAGATCAGTTGACAGTGCTGGAAGTCGATTCCAAACAATAGGCCTCCAGTTTCCCGTATTCAAAATTGGCCAGGCAGGCGGTGGAAGGGCACACCTTTAATTTTAGCACTCAGGAGACAGAGGTAGAAAGATCTACAGAGTGAGTTCCAGGACATTCAGGGCTACAAAACAAACAAACAAAACATTGGCAGAAATGGTATTGATCATGAAGATCACTGAGAGCTGGTGAGGATATGCTGAAATGGTCATGAAAATACCATGATATTCAGGGCTGAGGTTGTAGTTCAACTGGGAGAATGCTTATTATTTAGCATGCACGAAGTACTAGGTTCCAGCCATAGTGCTGCATGAGCCCTAGCATGGTGGCACATGCTTGTAATCTCAGAATTTAGAAAGTGGAGGCATGAGAATCAGGGGTTCAAAGTCATCCTTAGCTACACATTGAGTTTGAGGGCTACATAATGCCGTGCTTCAAATATGTATAAGAAACGCAGTTTTCTTTTATTTTATTAAAAAAAAACACTAAAATACTGAGTTTATTTCACACGCATATTTTTGTCTCCTCACCGTTTTCAGGTCTGACCATCTTATCTTAACATTCCACACATATTTACAACTAAGAAAAGGGTGATGTTCCAACGTTGAAAGCAGATAGCACATTCTTGGAAATGGAATTTGGACCTCTATCAAGTACAGCACGGGAATTCTCACTTTGCTTCACAGGAAGGTTAGCTAGATATCAATTGTTACAGGAATGAGGTAAGAAGAATGTGGGAAGGTTTTCTAACTCAAACCTTCCCACATTAAATTGTTTCCTTAACATTTTAAGGCATGACAGTGTCTTTTTTTTCTTTCTGTTTGTTGTACCTACCCCCCCACCCCCCGCCTAAGATTTCTCTGTGTAGCAGAGCCCTGGAACTCAGAGATATACCTGTCTCTACCTCCCGAGTTTGGGGATTAAATGCATGGGCCATTATGACCAGCCGGGGCAAATTTTTTGGTGAAGGAAAAAATATATTTGTTCATCCCAGGTGTGGTGGCCCATACCTTTAATCCCAGCACAGCCAGACAGTTAGGGCTACAAAGTGAAATGGTGCTGTGTGTGTGTGTGTGTGTGTGTGTGTGAGAGAGAGAGAGAGAGAGAGAGAGAGAGAGAGAGAGAGAGAGAGAGAGAAAGAGAGAGAGAGAATTGGGGGTTATGATTGGAATTTCAGGGATTTTCATGTTTATTATTCATTTACTGCCTGCCTTTTCAGAGTTCAATTGTTCTGTTAGTGCACACCACAGCTAAAGCTTGGCTGCCTTCTCATGGGGAAGAGCACTAGGTCCTAGTTAGGCTCCCTCATCACACACCTCACACTAGGCTCAGCAGCCATGGAAAGTGCCCAGGCTTCCTTTGCAAGGCCCCTTCATCACTAGATCCTCCCTCTAAGCTCCTTTGCTGCTGCTGCCCTCTGAAGCCATTGTAGACATGAAATGTGGATGCAGATTTACTTCTGCACTCTTCCTAAACTGGTAAATCCTCAATCCAAACAGTCTATGCCAGAAACAGACTCTGGAGCAGTCGTTCTCCGCCTTCCTAATGCTACTACCCTTTAAGACAGTTCCTATGTTGTGGTGATCCCCAACTGAAGCATGAGATAATTAGCCTTATCAATAAAAAACGGGAGTCAAATATTGGAGCAATTACCTGCAAGATCAGAGAAGCAAAAGAGCAGCCACCAGTAACTTCTTACCTCTATGGATCCTCTGATGGAATGGGGGCGAGATCCTGTCTCCACCCTCCTCATATTCCTGTCTCCATCTCTGTGCTGGGATTAAAGGCAAGAGCCTCCAAAGTGCTGGCATGACTAACTAGGAACAAACTTCACTCAGCCATAAAATTATTTGTTATTATTTCATACTGAAATCTTGCTACTGTTATGAACAAATGTAATGTAAACATAATATAAATGAAAATATCTGATAGGCAGGTGGTCTTAGGCAGCCCCTGTGAAAAGGGTCCTTTGTCTCCCAGAGAGGTCGTGACCTACAGGTTGAGAATCACTGTTCTCGAGTCTCTGGTGGATAAAGTTGTAAAGTATAATATCCAACACTCAAAATAACTCCTTAGCAACTGAACCAGTTACTTTTTTCCTGGTTACTGTAACCAAATACCGGACAAACAGCTTAAAGAAGGAAGGGTGTTGGACAGATGGTGCAGTGGTTAAGAGCACTGACTGACCTGGGTTCAGTGCCCAGCACTCACATGGCAGCTTACATATGTCTGTAACTTCCAGTTTCAGGGGATATGCATGCAGTGTGTATACACAGTGCAGACCAAACACTGTACATGCAGAAAGAAAGGAAGAAAGGGTTTATTTTGGCAGCTCAAGGGCAGCAGGCACACATCATGGCAGGGAAGGCAGGCGTGTGAGGCAGCTGGTCACACTGCATTTGCAGTCAGGAAACGGGGAGACAATGCCGGTGCTCAGCTCAGTTTCTCCTTTTCATTCAGCCTGGGCCCCCTGGCCATGGAATAGTTATTGCCCAAGTTTTAGGTGCTTAGGTCTTCCTATCTCATCTAACCAAATCTAGAAATTCCCTTAGAGATATTCCCTGAGGTTGGTTTCTTTTTTTTTTTTTTTTTTTTTTTTAAAAACTTTATTTATTTATTATTTATTTATTTGCCTTGGTGTTTGCCTGGAACTGGAACTACAGACAGTTGTTAGCTGCCATGTGGGTGCTGGGAATCGAACCCGGGACCTCTGGAAGAGCAGACGGTGCTCTTAACCGCTGAGCCATCTCTCCAGCCCCGAGGTTGGTTTCTTAAGCAATTAAAAAAAAAAAAACCTTTCTTACTTTTTAATCTGATAATAATAATAATAACAATAAATAAGTGTATGTATGATGGGAGTGTGTACATATTGGAGGTCAGAGGACAAAAAATAAAGTAGATGACTCTGGATGAATAATACTCAGGGTTGACCTCTGACTTCCACATACATATGTTTACACATCTGCACACATGTGTACCCAGCTACATGTGATCACATACATGCCCCTGTATGTACACATACACACACACATAATAATAATAAAAAGAGAATATAGGTATAAAAGACAAGGTTTTTGGATATCTTTTTAAAATACCCAAGTTTTTTTACTCTCCTGGATTCACATGATATGAAAAAAAATGTAGAATTCCAAGTTTCAAAGAATTTATGAAGGCATTAAATTTGAATTTAAGGGATATGGGGAATGGATTAAAGTACCTTGGTATCCAAATGGAAAAACATTTAAATCACAAAAGTGAATTTAGAAAGCACACTGAAGAAAGAATGGACTTCAGCCTCTAATTTAGGACAATGAAGAAAAAGAAATATGTTATTTGGGGGAAGTACGGGCTCCAAGATTAAGTGTCTTTTTTTTCAAGGTTTTGGGGTGTTTGTTGAAAAGGCAGATCCATGGGGTCCCAGTTGCTGTGGGTGCATTCAAGACAGGGCCTTCTCTGACCTCCCAGTAATAACAGGAAATAATGATGTCAGTTGTGTGCACAGACTGTAAGAAGTGGGGACCGGAGAGATGGCTCCATCAGTAAAGACACTGAGGAAGCCTGCTGACCTGAGTTCAGTCCCCAGAACTTATGGAACCATGGTGGAGAGATCAGCTCTGATCTTCAGGTACCTCCCAAAGCCAACATGCACCCATGTGCACATCACATGCACCAATGATAATAAACAACTATTACAAGAAAGGATGTGTACTTCTATGCTGTGGGTTTGTCAGCAGTGTCAGGTAGAGGCACAGCCTCACGGTCACCCTCTGTAGCCTGAGAAGTTAGTTACCTTCACATTTTAAGGCCAAACTGGGATTCATGGCTTTGATGCAGAAAAGAATTTCAGGTTCTGTCTGAATTAGAGTTGGGGTTTAATTAAAGATGCTTTAATCTAGACTTTGAACTTGAGGGTTAGGAGAAAGAGAGGCACATGGGAGGAAGACACACCAAAGTGTGGGTACCTGATCCTTAGTGGAGAGTTGAGATGGTCCTAACTTTAGCCATGTGTGCCATTTTCTAAGATTGCTAAGGATCTCTCTCTCCTTTTGTCTCTTTCCATAAGTGAGATTATAAGGTGGCTCCTGAGAAGCCAGGGATTAAATTGGAATCAGATAATGTGAAGCCAGGGACAACTGAGTTGCTTAAGAAGTTGAAAGCATGTCTTCCTGGCAAATGGGATTTTTGATAAGGTTCCTAGAAAAGCAGGTTGATGTCTGGGCTGGAGAACACACCTTAACCACTTGTTAATTGTGCTTTTCTCTCTTCTCCTGTTTCAATAATAGCCCTTGTCTTTCTTCCCACCTCAGGCCTGGGACTATCCCCACTCAGTGTCTCAGCAGCATCTTCACACAGCCTTCTTGATTGATACACGAATTGTCACTTGTGTGGGGTTTGGTGGAAGAAACCTTTCTGCAATTGGGGTCACTCAGAGTCTGTTGGGTGGTAGTTGAAGACACCAGAAAGAGGCAGCAGCACAGGAAATTGGAGTTCCAGAACAGGGCTAAGACTATGTTGACCAAGACTTTGGCCCAATCTGTTTACATCATCTTTGAACTATTTTCTCCGAGACACCGAAGCTTTGGATGAAACAGTATCTCACGCCTTTGTCCAAACACTCTGAGAACAGAAAATCTAATCTTTCCTCAGTCTAGATACATTTTTTTCTCCCAGTGTAATACTTTTTTTCTTCTTAAAAATATTTTATGTGAATTGGGTTTTGCCTGCATGTATAACTGTGTAAGGGTTTCAGATCTTGAAATTACAGACAGTTGTTAGATGCCAGATGGATGCTGGGAATCAAACTCAGGTTCTCCAGAAGAACAGTCAGTGCTCTTAACTCTCCAGTGCTCTTAACTGGAGCCATCTCTCCAGCGTCCAGTGTAATTCTTTGAAAATGGGATTACCTCTTTAAAAGCAGCAGTTAAAGAGATGGCCGATGTTCGGTAGATTCCATTTTGTTCTTAACAGCTGAAACAAAAGTACACAAATTAGTTTCAGACTCTGCAAACAGATGAGGAGAGAAAGATGGGACCAGAGAAGGCTCATCAGCTAAGGGCCCTGGCTACTCTTACAGGGGACTAGGGTTCAATGCCTAGCACTTGCATGGAACCCCACAACCGTATGTAGCTCCAGTTCTACAGAATCTGAAACCCTCTTCAGGCACCAGGAACACACATAATGCACAGACACACATACAGGCAAAACAGTCACATATATAAAGCTAATATATAGCAAATGTGCTACTTTGCTCCTATCTTGAGGTCATTTAATTTTCAAATAGCAATTATCAACAGGGTCAGCAGGTGGCAGAGTTGCTTGGACAGACAGAGGACAGTCCCTGTTTTCAGTGACTCTTTTCTTTGATACTGGGGATATACCTGCTATCTTATACTCTACCATTGGAATACTCTCCCACCTTTTTGGTGATTTTGAGCATTTTTCCATATACTCATTTGGGTATCTTAAGAAATATTTGCTTAGGTCCCTCACACATTTGTAAACTGAGGTTTCTTACTATCAAATTCTCTGAGTCCGTGTATATTTTGGATATTAACTCTTAGATAACTTGCAAACCTTTTCTCCCATGCTGTACGTCATCTCTGCATTCTGTTCATTGCTGCTTATCTACTCATGACCTTTTTACATTAATACAATACTTAGAGCATTAAAAAAAATTCCATTCTACCCTCAATGGCTCACTAGCTCTAATTGCTGTGTCTTGTGGTTGCGCTAAAGTGTACACTATGCCTCTAACTTACCATAATCCACTGTAAAGGGGCAGCTCTCACACATTCGGCGTAAGCACTCTGCAAACAACCTCCAGGCTTTCGTGCTGTGTCACCATTCAATTTTGTTGTAACATGTCATAGGTTGTGATGGCTGGCTGGTCTTAGTTGTCAGCTTGAGACAGTAGGAAAGAGGGAACCGCAATTGAGGAGGGGCTTCCATCAGGTTAGCCTATGCCCAGCCCCTTAACTGATGAACGAGGGGCCAGACAACTGTGGGTGGTGGCATCCCTAGGTAACAAAGTAAAAAGGTAACAAAATGCTGGACCCAAGCTGGTAAGTGGTGTTCCTCTGTGGTCTCTGCTTTGGTTCCTGCCTCAGTTTCTCTTTGATGATGAACTGTGACCTATAAGCCAATAAACCTATTCCCTCCCCAGGCTGCTTTTGGTTAGTATTTGGTCATAGCAACAGAGCAAATTAGAGCAGTGGTCTTCATTCAGTTGTTGCTGTCTTTACTCCAAACATGGCTTCCTTTGGGTAGATGCAGAATCCCAAGTTCTACCTATTCCTGTTGCTCCAAGGATTTCCTTGCACATTTCTTGTGGCTTTGTATATGTCGCAACCACTCTCTGGCTTTTCTGTGTCAATCATGTTTTCTTCATCTTTGTTTTGGAAAGCTATTTTTTCTGGGTATAAAATCCTTGTTTGATGCCAGGCGGTGGTGGCACATGCCTTTAATCCTAGCACTTAAGAAGTAGAGGCAGAAGGGTCTCTGTGAGTTTGAGGCCAGCGGGGTCAACAAGTGAGTTACAGCATAGCCAGAATAAAAAAATCATTGTTTAGGTTTTATTTTTTTTTTCAGTATTTCTTACAGGAAACTGGTCATTACTCTTCTATTATGTCTTTCCCCTCCTATGGCTAGTTTTATTAAGTACTGTTTAGAAGTAATTTGTGTTATGAAAATTAGATGTAGTTTTCTTTGGTATTTGTTAACCATTTCGGGTCCATAAGCTTACGATTTTGAGCAACTTTTTGAAGCCCTGTCTTCAAGTGGCTTTTACTCCCTGCCTTCTTTCCCTAGGGCCCCTCCTGGGTTAGACTGAACGGCCCCGATAGCTCCTGAGGCACTGCATAGCTTATGTTTCAGCTGGGTTTTGAGTTTGGTTTATTTGAAATAGTTTCTACTGCCATCTTCAACTCCATTGACTCTTGTGTCTCAACTACCAAATCCTCCCGGCATGTACTTCTTCCTCAGAATAGAAACTATGTAACAGTTTCAGGCATGAGCCTGATGTATACATTGGTTGTCTCTCCACCTCACACGGTCTTTCCTCTTTGGAAACACAGAATTGTTTTAATGACACAATCTAATACTCTGATCAACTCTGACATTCCTCCGTCAGTACTGACTCACTTTTTCCTACTTTTGTTATGAACCCTGTTTCTCTGCATGGGAGCAAAGCAGCATTAAATCCAGGGTTAAGGGAATAAACTCTTCTCTGGCTGTCCATACCAATGTCTGCAAAGAGTTTGCATTTATGCTAACACTGTACACATCCCTCTCACAGTATCTTGCTACATTTGTTGCAAGGTCTGTGGCATATGCCCCCTTCATCCTCCAGAAAAGACTTCCCGGCTCCATCCTTTAAACCTTTCTATCTGTTCTATTTATATGTTCTATGTGTATATTTCTATCATATTTTTAACTGCTGTTTTCCTAGAACCCAGAACCTGATGCATAAACACTAGTTGAGGTTGCCAGTACATTCTGTGTTAATTTTGTTTGTTTGCTGGGACAAATCCTGGTGCCTGTGGTTGGCCTGAAATTTGCAGCAACAGTCCCGATTCCTCCCAGCCCTGCCTAACTGCACCTTCTCTCATAGGCTCCTTCTCATTCTGACTTCCTTGCCAGTATTACCGGGAACTCATTCTTCCCTCCATTTACAGATCAGATCATCTATTGTCTTCTTTTGGGGGGGGGACTTTCAATGATACACAATTATGACTTTCTGTATATGTGTTTCTGTCAGCTCCCCCAAAGCATGTCAGTGCTGGAGAGGTAAAGATCGTCTACACTGTCACTGTATACATCTTAAGATGCATCATTCTCTCTACAGGTATGGTAAAAACAAGGCAGAGAGAACCATTTACTCACAGAAAGCTTAGTGTGGAATGGCACTCTCAGTGACAATCACCAATAGTATCATCTTTGTGTTTAAAATGAGATTTTTACCCTGAAGAATATTATTGGGTCATGGATCTGAAGTAGATTTCATTTTTATCTTGCTTTTTTTTCCTGTTAAATACAATACTATGTTATATTTTCTAAGAAACAATTCAAGGGCTATCACATCAAATAGTACTTCCACAGAGCCAGGGAAATCCTGCCATCATATAGCCAAGTGTTTATTTATGCAAACATATTAAAATTCCTCCCAGTCTTTCAAAATATTATGCTATCATGAACACGTAAAACAGATAATATAAAATGAATGTCAAAGCTTCATTTTTAGTTCATATAAAATTTCCTTCCATAAAGCACAGGGGTTGGCTGAAGTGGACCATGCATGGGACCTCTGTTCAGAAAAAGTTTTTCAGCGACCAGAATTCCTGTAAACGGATTCTTTTTTTTTAAAAAAAAAAAAAAAAAAAAAACTTTATTTATTTATTTATTTGCCTTGGTGTTTGCTGGAACTGGAAATACAGACAGTTGTTAGCTGCCATGTGGGTGCTGGGAATCGAACCCCGGGTCCTCTGGAAGAGCAGACGGTGCTCTTAACCGCTGAACCATCTCTCCAGCCCCCAGAATTCCTGTAAAAAGATGACACTTTCTTCCCATAATGAGATCTTGAGAACCTTGAGAAGCTCATCCCTTGCTTGCCCAGTGAACTAGCACAGGAAAAGGTGACACACAGGGTCCTCCAAGCAGAAAACAAGATCACAACCCGAAAAAGAGCAAAAGACCAATGCTTTATTATGAGATCTGTTCAAGTAAGATTTCAGTGTGCACCAGTGAGAGTGAACGCAGACCCGCACCAAATGTTCTGAGCGAACACCAGGGTACAAAGGGGTTACACAGGTTTGTTTTGTTGTCTCCCTCCCAAACACCGCCCTTCTCTAAGGCAAGAAAACACATTATTTAGAACAGAATGTTAAGAAGAAAGCTACACCACAGTACAGTACAGTACAGGGGAAAATCACCTTGGTCTGGAAGCCACTGAGGAACTGCCCATCACCTACCCTGGCAGCTTCCAAGGACATCACTGATCACAGCTTTAGTTTTTTTTTCTTTTTTAACTGATAAGCTTTGTGAACATTTTTTACTTCTCAGGAGTGTGCAGATGGGGCCCATATGCTGATATTACAGCAAATCACAACATTAAATAACATTGCACAGTCAACCTCCAGGCTTTTCAGTATAAAATAATAAGTGTTAAAAGGTACCATTATTAGTGGCTTTACGTCGCATACGTCACCAATTAGGAAAGAAGAGAAGAAAATGACCAGTTACAAAGCTGCACATTACAGGCATAAAGATGTTGAAGTAACATGGTAACTTGAGCAAAATATTAAAAACAAATGGGTTGTGAGGGAGCGAAGTGAACCACCAGGCATAAATCTGCAGTAAGTGGGTGTGGCGAGCAGGCTTGCTCTGGGGCCTCTGAGTACTATAGACACTAGAGTGGTACGGGTGGGAGGATGGAGGCTGGGAAGGCACAGGGGCAAACTGCTCCCAATGCCTGTCAGTTCCTGAGGCAGCATTCTATCTTAGCCAAGGCACCCGTCAGTGTTGACTGTGCAGACGAGCTTGTGCTGTGAGACGTCTGACACTCTTGTGTTCCCAGTCACCCTGTGTGTTCCCAAGGCAGCAAATCTAAGTACTGGTTTATTTTACAACAGTCGGGTGAACTGTGGATTCTTTAACTCTCTGCTGCTAATTAGCAGGTCAGAAAATAAAGGGCAAAATAAACTTGGAAAAGATTTAATTTCTTACCTCGGTACTTCTGAGTTAACTCAAGGCAAAGCTGCGGTTTCTTTTCACTTTGTTTAGAAAAGTCTAGGTGCCGACACTGTAAACATCTTGTGAGCCCCTAACCACACCTTGTCTGACATAGGCTGATAGCAAGAAAAGCAGGAGAAACTGAATGACACTGACCACTGTCAACTTCTGGCTTAAATTAAATATGATTTTAAAATAATTTTACAAAATTCATGCTACAATTTTAAAGACTATTTCTGTGCGCTTTTAATCATGGACACAATTTTCAAAATAGCATGATGGAAGTAAGAATTTTAAAAACCCATCAAAATGTAAATAACAGGGAAAACCATTTTCAACTCAAAGCATTAAACGTACATTTCTGTGTGGCGATCTAGACAAGTATACAGGTTTTAAAGCAATCATATTTTATTATACAATCTATGAACAGAAAATGAACAGAAATACACAATATACTTACCTGTACATGTGAACCTACTTTTTAAGCTACAGATTCTTATTATAGCTCATACTGGCTTTAATTTTACAGTTCATAACTATGTATAACCTTATTGCATTAAGGACGAATTCTACGTGGGAGATTCACAGGTGGACCACATTAGGTATCACCAGTACATTCAGACTGTACCTCAGATGTGGGTGCATCTTCCCTGATCCTGAAGCTGACACATCCTTACAGCTTAAGCTCATTTGCTATTTTGGATGCAATGTTCTTAAAGGCAATAGATGTCCCGGATATTCGCTTGAAGCGGACCCCATTCAGTGAAAGCCGAGGTAACTTGCAGACTTCCATCTCCCACTGCACGAGGCTGTCCTGCCTAGCATCCCCATGGACACAGAAAAGCAAGAACCTTTCTTTCTGTTCGTAGTCACAGTTGTTGGCATCTAACACTTTTCTGATCTCTCTCATCATGTCATTGGGGTCCATCGAGCTAGTGGTCTTCATGCTCCACGTGAACCGCAGAGAGCGTGGCTTGGAGTCTTTGCCCTCTTCCTTGTCTCTTTCTTTTGGCTCCCCTGATGCACTTCTAGAAGGAGAGTGCAAACGGGAAAATTTAAACCAACGGTTTTACTCAGCAGAAGAATTACAACCATATAACGTGAGAATTAACTCCATGCCTAACTGAACTGTCCAGTCTGCAGCCAGCCCTCAGAGGGACCAGAGATGCATGTTACTATGCTGCTTTTAATAGACCAGAGGCACCATGTGCTTTGCATTCAGCATCTCCAGTCTTTAGGTGCATTGCTCCTGGGAAGGAATTTGCAGCTGAAAGTGAAAACTTAATAGTTTCTTCTATATCTTTCATTTTCTGCACATACATATACCACAAACACACAGATGCTCTCCCCCACATGCACAGACACACACGTGTACCAAGATACACATCAGCCACCACTAGGATTCCCCCGATAAAACACAGTAGTGGTCTGTAAGTTTCCCTCCTGTGTCCTCTTTGTATACGGCAGTGACTACAGAGGGAAGGAGGTCCCCCTGACAGCTGGGAGGTGGACCGAAAGCGTGCCAGGGCACCTGACAGCATGCTTGCTCTGCTCCTTCCCGGCTTTCTAAAGGCACACACATAGGATTGTGCCTCCACTCCTATCTATCACTTCTTCGTTCTCTCTGACCGGGACATGGTGGCTTCCATGCTGCCCTCACAGGCCTGTGTGCTCCTCTCCAAGCTCCTGCCAAGGCTAACCTTCTTGGCTTCCTGGAGAGTTTCCTTTCTTTGTTTCCAGTCTTTGCTTGTTTTCTGTACCAGAGCCCATAATTCCCTGGACTCCTGCCGTAGCATGGCCACCCCTTCTTATTCTACTCTCTTCCTCATTCAAACCGTTCAAAACCACTAACTGACCACTTATTAGGCTTCTTATTCACCACTCTACCTCTCTGGTATAGCTCCAGGCAGGCCATCTACCTGCTTCCCTTCTGACATACCCCAGGCACCCAGAACTATGCTGGGCACACGAGATGACTGACATACTGAATTTTCCCGTGTATGTACTGCATAAACAACAGAACCAGGAAACCATCTCAAGTAAGCATAGGAGGGTGAGCTTAATGGATTTCCATGATTCCAGAGTTCCTTGTATTAAATCTATTAAACAGTTGTTCAAATATAGAAAAACTGCAATTTTTGCCTGTAAAACATTCCTCACTCATTTGTGAAATTTTATCTTTGAAACATATTTATGTCTCTTCTATATATATGTACATATACACATCTTACATGTATATAAGATATAAAATATTATAAAAAATGAAAAGGAACACAAAAAGGTAGTTCCTTTCATTTCCAGATACCTGAACCTCCAAAGTACTAAAAACTGCAATCTTAAGAAAATACAAGCCGGGTGGTGGTAGTACACACGTTTAATCCCAACACTTGGGAGGCAGAGGCAGGTGGATTTCTGTGAGTTTGAGGTCAGCCTGGTCTACAGAGTGAGTTCCAGGACAGACTCCAAAGCTATGCAGAGAAACCCTGTCTCAAACAAAACAAAACAAAACAAAACAAAACAAAACAAAACAAAAAAATGGAAAAGAAAAGAAAACAGAGAGTAGGTAACAGAAATATATGCCAAAGACTATTATTTTTCTCTGGGGAAAACCTAGGAAGCATGTCAGTACAGAGTTTTAGAATGTAGTCCCAGATTAAAAACTTGCCTAGATACATTACCACCACCAAATCCTTTGCACACTTAGTGACCTCAGTGCTCTGATTCTTCCATGTAGGCTCATCTTAGTGACACCACATTACACAGAAAGAACAATGCCTTTTCACTAGGAATCCTTCTGCTCTGACTCTCTCGCCCAATTCCTTACCAAGTACGCAATTCAAAGTTTGTTGAACTTGAAGCTGATGAACTTCATTACATGCTAGGAGACTTTAGGAAAATATAAAAATTCAAATTCTCATCCTCCCCATGGTCACCAGGCGTGGGAGCACCCAGCACCTATAGCTCACCTGGCCGTGTCGGTTCTGCCACTGGCTTCGCCTTCACTTGGATCCCTCAAAAATAAAGAGAAAGTGGAGATTTTAATTTTAAAAGCAAAAGGAGATCGAGAAAATCCATAATTAAAATGACACTGAAGTAAGCTTCCTTATTAATGCTGGGTGTGAATCCTTAATGCTTTTACCATGCCACGTGTTACTGCTATTTCTTGAGCACCTACTAGATACTGATGACAAGATATTATCAGGTGACAAGTTAGCTGTTTTTTAAAACACAATCTTCCAATTCCAGGCCACAACTATAATTTAATACTTTATCCTTTGGCTTAGTTGAGTAAAATCTAAGGTTAAGTAAGGTTTAATGACTACCAACAGCAATATCAAACTTCCCATCATTACATGTACTTTTAGAGGTTGTTGATCGGCTGAGCAAATATACTAACCTTGCAGTTAAACAAAGTTTGGGGGTTGAGCAGCTAAGGCTGTGGTTAGGCTGTGAAAGTTGCTAAGAAGACAGATCAGTGGGTTAAGTCCTTGCTGTACAAGCATAAGGACCTGACTCATCTTCTGGGGGCATCTAAGGGCCAGTGAGCTCAGGTTTATAAAGAGAACTGGTCTCAAGAAATAAGGTGGAGAGTGATGAGAGACTCAACACCATCTTTTTGAATATACATGTGTATGCGCGTGCGCACCCCCCCACACACACACAGGTAGGGGTAGGGAGAGATTGATTGAATGACTGATTGATTGGTGGATTAAGAAAGTGAACCTGGGGCTGAAGAGATGGTTCAGTTAAGATCACTGCCTATTCTTCCAGAGGACATGGATTCAATTCTGAGCACTGACATGGTGGCTCACAACTGTCTATAACTGTGGTCCCATGGGATCTGATGCCCTCTTTTGGTATGCATGCATGCAGATAAAACACCCAGATACATAAGCAAATCTTTTAAAAAATGAAAGAAAGTGAGCCCAACGTGGCTTTCTAAAAGTCAACATTAATTTTAAAATAGACAGCAGATTCATTTTAGGGTTATACTAAGAATCCATGCACAGGAAGTCAGCAGTTTATCCACACAGGAGAAGCTAGGAAAATCACCATCTGGAACACTTAAGATTTTTCAGTGTTTTAGTCTTTCCACACTTACATTTTATATTTTATGTAAAATGCATCCCTACCCCCTCAGCACCGAGCTGCTGCACAGCAAGCCCAATTTAAGCACTGAACATTACAAGCCTCCCGAGCCTGCAGGGCTCTAACCATCAGCCCCCCCTTTATAGATATATTGTGCAAAAAACATTTTTTCAGAACTAAAAAGGATAATAAAATATATCTGCATTCTTGAATGGGGTTTCTTAATTTGTTTTTATAATGATTGCTATTTTTCACTAGGCAGAATATTAAATACTCAATGTCATCTGTAAAAAAATATTTCATTATATTTTATTATAACAAACTGGAGTAAACACATTTCTGAGGCCTTTACAACGAAATCATTGCACAGAAGGGCAGTGATCGATCTACCTTAGCAACAACATAGTTACACTGTCAACCCCCACTTCGGAGACAAAACACCTGTACCCAGAAGGGGCAAGTCTCCTTGGACTTTTCTGTCTTATTCATGGAGACAGAGTATACTGTCAGAGAGCTCTAAGCAACCAGAATGGGATCTCTCTTACTCCCTACATCCTCTGATATAGCAAGCTGAAATAAAAACCAGTCACATGTTGGTCCAGACTTCCTGGGAGGGGGCAGTCATGTCAAACACCCCAAGGGGTTGGCTCTGAGTGACCCTGGTGGGAGGGGATAGGGACACAGACACACAACTGGCAGCAACAGTCCATGCAGCTTAGCATGGCTCTGCGATACAAAAGCAAATACTGTATATATAGCAATCTGCATTCAGCACACAGGACATTCCCTTGCACTAGGAAGATACTGAGCTTGATGTAGAAGCAGCAGCAAACAAGGCAGAATTGCAAGGAGAATGAACATAAGTACAAACTCCTATAGGTGTGTGGTCATATTTTGTACATTCTCTAACAAATAAAGCTTGCCTGAAGATCAGAGGGCAAAGACAGCCACTACTTAGCCATAGAGGCCTTTGCTCTCCTGCCAACAACTCCCAAATATCCAGCAGTCACTTCTCAAATTATTGACAAGGATGCTTAATATTATAGTAAATATGGGCCAGTAGTTCAAGCATATTACTAACTAGCTCTAACCCGTAAATTAACCTATAATTCTTATGTATGTTTAACCACGTAGCTTGGTACATTTTCTCAGTTAAGGCATTCTCATCCTGCTTCCCCTGTCTGGCTGGCAACTGCATCTTTGCCTTTTCCCCTTCCCAGAATTCTCTTAGTCTGGTTGCCCCACCTAGAGTTACTGCCTGGCTATGGACCAATCAGCATTTTATTAAACTAATACATTCACAAATCTTTACCGTGTACAAGAGCATCATCCCACAGCAGAGGCTAGGCAGTGGGGGCACACACGTTTAATCTCATGCCTTTGTTCCCAGTATTTGGGAGGCACATGTCTTTAATCTCAGCACTAGGGAGGTTGAGACAGGAAGTGATATGTCTTGGCAGAGAGGAGAATATAAGGTAGGCGGAGAGAGGAGCTCAGTTCTTTCTGCCTGGTGATCTGGTAGAGGTGAGAAGTCTCTCTAGTGGCTGTGGTTTGTCCCTCATTCTCTCTGATCTGGGTTTCTTATTAAACCCATTGGGATTCGTGCTACATGGGCATGCAGATACACCTTTGAGGTGGGAAGAATGGGAAGGGGTGGCCAGGCATGAGGAGCGGGCATACTAGGAAAGCTTGTACGCCCCTATAGTCTCAGCAAGATAAAAGCCAATTAACTTCCTCTTCTCCTGCTTTAAAAAAATTTTTCTTTTTGCAGTGTGTGACTTGAACTGAAGGCTTTGTGCATGCTCCTAGGTAAGCTACACTCTCAGCCCTTAGAGACGGCTTTAAATCCAGGAGTAACTTATCAGGTCACTGGTAAGTGGAAAGGAATCATAAACAACCGGAGGATGGTGCTGCCACTTACTTCTACAAGGTAAAGGATGAGGAACGGTGGGGCTAAGGGGCTGAAACGGAGGATGCAGAGACATGGGGCTTTGGGGCACCAGATCCATGGGGTTGAAGTTCAGGGAGACCTGGGATCAAGACAGGCTGTTAAACTGGGAAGCCATGTACTGCCACATCTCAGAAGATCACCAAGGAGGGCAAAGAGGCAGCCCAAAGTCTGTCTTGTGCATTCTGATGTTTAGAGGTCATAGGAAAGGCAAGGACACCTGGGAAGTACCAGCCAAGGAGCCTGGGAAGGGGAAGTTGGGTTTGTGAGGTGGGAAAAACCAGCCAAGAGAGCAAAGTGGCTCAACGTTGAAAGACACTACTGTACCAGTAACTGACAGTCTCACCATCACACCCGCCGACTCCTTGTGTGATCAGACTGTGAATGGACTTTAGGTCTTACTCTCACAAGGCAACACTCCACACACTTGCTGAAACAGCATAAGGTCACTGATGGTTGGCTAAGACACTTGCATTGGAGGATTTAAGGTTTGGAACTCAACTGTGTGGTCCTATACAAGAGGTTCACTGCTGGGGGCTGGAGGCTGGAGCAGTGGGGGCTGAAGGGAAGAGGGAGGAGGCTCTACCCACCCAAGCTTTCTGTTAGCTTGTGCCAGGTTGCTATTTTATAATAGCAATCCGCCTTCCCAGTGCTGGGATTACAGACATGAACCACCATACCCAGCTTCTCCAAGAAATACTAGGAACATTAGAGACACTAAAAGTATCATAATTTCTTATTCATTCATGATTTAAGGCTTAGCTCATATGAATACATGGTATGGACCCTTAGACAGTCATGCCTTTCCATTGATTTACTGCAGCATCAGGAAGGTCCATACCTTGCAGCTAGGCTAGGTCAGAAACTTCAAACAGCATTCACCGTCATGAAAAAGTTTTAAAAAATTCTGAATGTACAGAAACAAAGCCACACTGGACTTCCTTGTCTCATAGTTTCATGCAATAACGCAGAGACTCTGGCAACTGCCTGCAATGTTGTTGCCAACTGCCAGCCTCGGTCTCTCTCTCTCAGCCACTGCCTGATAGTTTAAAAGCACATCTGTGGTCTTAAAAACACAGCTCCATGTACTCAATAAATGTGACTCAATTGATACCTCCACCATGTAAAGTCAAGCATGTTGGAGCCTGCAGCAAAGGGTCCTAGTCACACAGTTTAGCAATTTAAAAACTCTCCTGATCAAAAAATGATTAAAGATACACAATAAAGCAGATTCAGATAGACAAAATCTCTAAACAGGTTACAAAGTGTGCAAAATGTATGTAAGCTTGGGAGAGGAAAAAAAAAGATAGTCATTAAAAAAGAGAAATAGAGTTATGAAAATACAATAAGCCATGTAAAGATGGAAAATACATAAAGAGTCTGGATTATGTATATTGTGTTTTCTTTTAAATTTTTAACTGTCAAACAGCTAACTGCAGAAAGACATTTGATAGTAAAGGCTATCAAGTTAAACCAACACATATATTTTAAAAGTATCTTGACTTCGAAATTTGGGTCTAAAGATATGTTGCTTTGCAAAGAGGTTTTGCTTTTGTTAGCACAGAAGATGAGAACCTGTGGATTGCTTCCAGGCAAATATGGTTTGACTGACCAAGACCCCCTGAAGGCAACCTGAGATGATGCAGCTTCACAGACTACTACAGCCAAGATTTAATCATCATTCTGAATTCTCTCAAGATCCCCGTAAGAGTGCCAGCACCCCAGTCAGCAGGACATAGTATGAAAAACTATGCCCACATCCCCCCAAAATAGATTATGGATGTTTATCTTTGTTTAGAGGGTTTGGTTATTGGTCACAGTCAATCTTTTTCAAAAAAGGGGGGATATAAATATGATATGATAAAAAGGTAGACTATTAAATGTACTTTAAAAAAGCAACTGTTTTAAATATTTTATATTGATATAGATTTTGGTTTATTGACACAAGTTTAAGGTTAATTTTGTTATACTGTATGCATATTTCTATTCTTATTTAAGGTATTTTGTTTATGGAATTCATTTAAAATTGTAATGTATAATTAAGAAATATAGATTAATAGTTAATCATCTATGATAATTTATGGCCATATTACTTGGTTTTTTGTAAATATACAAAGATACATTTCAAGTAGATATGTAATCTTCAAACATTTCAAAGACCTGTAGAATATGGCATTTAAAATATTTTAAAACCTTAAGACTTTTCTGGACAGTGGGACATGTCTGCTCTTGGCAGCACCAATCTACTTCAAGAGGATGATGGGTATCAAAGAAAGTTTACTTTCTTTGTGGCAGAAGTTAGCCACTGGACAGGAAACTGTTCTTGCCTTGACTGCTTGACAGTATACTGTATAAACCAAACATGCAGGATCCATAGGAAAATGACCAATGAACTTTGGCAGAACAAGCCTAGATGGTCCTTCAAATTCCCGCTTTGCAAAGAAAACTGCCAGACATCCCACAGGACACAGGGAGAAGTGACTGACAAATTATGCCAGAATGGGCAGAGCAGTCCATCAAATTTCCTGCTTCACTAAAGTCTTCCAGAGACTCTAGGCCTGTAGGCTGAAGATGGATGCCTCAACATTACAAAGGACTGTCTAGATAGCCAGATGTCTCTGTTGTTTTTAGAATTTGGAAGTTGCTTGCAATGCACTTCCTGCTTATTCAGGTAATATTATATCCTTCTGTGGTCTTTGATGGAGCTGAAGACCAGATAGTTATATGCTGTGAGTGTGCTTTATTGCTTTTTGTTAATAAAGAGGCTGCTTTGTCCTATGGCAAGGCAGCCTGGAGGCAGGTGAGAAACCCAAGCAAAGATAAAGGAGGAAAAGGCCGAGTCAGACAGACACTGCAGGTGGCCACTCCGAGAGCAAGATGTAATGGAACATGGGTAAAGTCACTGAACACATGGCAATATATAGGTAAGTAAGAATGGGTTAATTTGTAAGAGCTAGTTGATAATGAGCTTGAGTCATAGGCCAAACAGTTTAATTAATATAAGCCTTTGTGTAGTTATTTGGGAGTAAGCAGCTGTGGGCTAGGCTGGGACACAAACTTCATGCTACATTCATTCATGATTTAAGACTTAGCTCACATGAATACATGGTATGGTCCCTTCGACTCATCCTAACATTTTCCTTGTTAGCTACATAGCCCTGTTTTGTATGTAGCAAGGCTCAAGTCACATGCAATGATATTGATAGGTCAAGTTTATATCAGTCTGTATTTGATGTAATGTATGTGCACTGTATAAACATGACTACTTTGTATGATGCCCAGATGTACTCTTTGGCTGGATTATGAGTTTATTAAGCACATAGTCATCTTGTGTGAATAACAGCACTTGCTGCCAAGCACAATGCTCTGAGCTCAACCCCAGAAACCACACAGTGGGAGAAGAGAAATAACTCTTGTAAGTATCCCTGGATTCCCACCTCTCCACAGGTTATGATATATGCATCCCTCCCCACCTCAATAAATACATACTGTAAAAAAATTATTTTTGAAATTTATATATGAGTGCATATTTATTTTTTCTAAGTAAAACAATTTTTAATATTAGGCAATTTTTAATTTTTTTTTTTTTTTAAAGACAGGCTCTCTTTCCATAGGCCTGGGTGTTCTTAAATTCACTATGTAGATCTGCCTGTCCTTGATCCCAGGCTGAGGCCACATTCATATTATAGTTGAGGGTGATCTTGAACTTTTTACTGCCACTTCCTAGGTAATGGATTACGAAATGCTGGGCAACTGACCTTGGGCTTCCTTTGTGCTCAGTAATATTCTATCAATAGCTACATCTTCAGCCCTTAAACTTCCATTTTGTTTATTTTTAATTTCTCTCTCTTAAGAAGTTCCTGGTGTTTTACTCCTAGATCCTGTTAAAGGGCAGCTTTAATGAGATGCCATGAAGCCATTCTAGAAAAATCATAGCACAGGTAAGAGGAAAGAACCAAGTTTCCTCTTCCACAGAGAAAACCACCACAGCCCAAACTGACCTGCGTACAAACTTGGAAGTGATTTTGCTTATTATCCCGGTTGACGTTCCCCTTCTGGCATGTGCAAATGCACCCGTTTCATGGGATGGGGAGGCAGGTGGCCCATTATAGGCTGCACTGCGTCGCTCTCGGAGCTGTTCCCCATGGAAAGTGCTTCTACTGGAGCTCCCTCGGGGAAAGCGGGTCCTGTCTGGAGTGGCAGCACTAATACTGTGAGCAGATGGGGAAGCAGCAGGCACTCTCTGAGTTGCTCTGTGGAGAGAAATTAAGACGTTATTCAGAATAATGACACGAGCAGCTTTCACTCAGGCTAAAGCTGAGGAGGGAAAAGTGGGGCTATTTTTGTTGGTCCAGTGAGTTTTGTTCACATTAGAAATGAGGTGGATGGGACAATTGATTTACTTCATCATTAATCAAGGACTGGAGGTCAGTTCAAAAACATACACTTCTTATAATATTTTGTGATTAAAGATTCAGAAATTACTGACTTGAAGACAAATACTGTAAGAATCTGGGATGACCAACCTGGGTGCTGCCTATCTGCTTTTACTAGTAATCTTAACTATGCTTCAAAATCCAAAATATCTTGGAGCATTGATACGACACTACACATAAAAATTCCATGTGTGACCTCATGGGAAGTGTACTGAAAACACTATGAAATATCTTCAGGTTGTGCATATAAGGTATGCCAAAAATCTAAGTGAATTTCATGTCTAAATTTATGTCCTATTCCAACTATCTCACAATATTTGTGCAAATATTGCAGAATTGGAAAATGTCCAAAATCCAAAAAGCTCCTGGGCCTAGGAATTTCAGATCAGGGATACTCAATTTGAATACTACTAAGTGCATTGCTCAGCAACATATAGAATGAATTTTATTGTTTGTCAAAAAGCCTTTTTATAACATCTCTCCTGTTTCTACTTTAGCCCCAGGGGACTCAATGCTACATCGTGCTATTAACATGACTGACAAAATTCAATTACTGAAGTTCAGATGTTCTGACTTTTAGAACTCCTACAAGAGGTAAAACTTAAAACTGTGAATTAAATTTTATACTCAAGCATCTGCCCCACTGATAATGCAGCTGCTAGGACCCAAGGCCACAGAGCCTAGCTGGGTTTGTTTTTATGTGTCTTTTCTTTGGGGAGTGGGTTTCCAGACAGGGTTTCTATGTGTAACCCTGACTGTCCTGGAACTTGCTTTGTAGATCAGGCTGGCCTTGAACTCACAGAGATCCACCTGCCTCTGCCTCCCAAATGCCAGAATTAAAGGTGTGCACCACCACTGCCTGATCTTTTTTTTTTTTTTTTTTTTTTTTAAACTTTATTTATTTATTTATTTGCCTTGGTGTTTGCCTGGAACTGGAACTACAGACAGTTGTTAGCTGCCATGTGGGTGCTGTGACTCGAACCCGGGTCCTTTGGAAGAGCAGACGGTGCTCTTAACCGCTGAGCCATCTCTCCAGCCCCTGATCTTTTTGTTTTTAAGCTTAATGTCTTTGTGTGCATGTGTACATGTACACATGCATACATATGTGGAGGTCACAAGACAACTCCCAGCTGGTTCTCTTCTTTTATCACGTGGACTCCAGGGATAGACCTGAGGTCATCGGGCTTGGCGGCAGCTACCTTCACACTGTTGATCCATCACCAGCCACTCAATTAACTTAAATGATAAACCAGGTAGCAATGCTTTATAGATGGATTAAAAATAAAATCCCTTAAGAATATTCTTCTCAAAAATGCTTTCAAGTAGTTTTAAATAATTGTTAAGGATACATTAAATGTATATCACAACCAACATTTTCCTGTCCCTGTGTCTTTTCTGGGCACTCTAGAGGAGACAGTACCTACAAAGAATGCAAAGTGAGCAGGACTCACCCAGGCCGGTAAGCTTCAGAGCCGTCTTTAATGGTTGGCAGTGTAACTTTAATAGGGTGGCCAGAGGTCGACATAGACTTCTGGTGGCGGGGCCGTGCTGAAGGGCCAGCAGAAGCTGCTGTGGAACCCGCAGAGGACATGCTGCTGGCAGACATCTCTGTAAGGCTTGACATAAAAGAAAAGGTACATTTACTAAAACCCAAGAAGGAAATTTCCTAAATCTCAATCAATTGACACTTTCATGACTGAGACGCTTGAAAGAAACAAACACATGCTTACTGATTAACAATCAGCTCCCTCTTTAAGGTGTGTCCATTGAAAAGCATTTAGATTTCTGTTCAGTATGTGGGCTGAGAAGGGATATTGATGGATGTGTCACAGCTAGAGACTATATGATTACTGCTGGAGATATTTTTCTCTTATTCTAAGATTAGTTTTGTGTGATGAGTTGCTGTGAATCTTCCTACATCATTTAAGCATTGAGAACATACAACTATGAGAAAACTCCCATTTCTGTAGCTAGCATTCCCATAGCTCATATCAGCCCATGCTATGAAGAACAGGCTAACCATTATGGGAACCACAGATTAGTATTTGGTATAAGAGACACAGTAAATAACTGGAAATCAGTTTCCAACCACTAAGCCTAAAGAATGTCACATCTCAGGCAGCCAGTTTCTTTGTGTGCTTTCTCATAGCACTTCCGTTCTCTGCCTACAACAGAAAAGACAGTGGTGTGAGAAGGGACTGCCCTTATGCTGAGTGGGTGGAGCTGAGAACAGAACTTCATCACAACAGGTGCCTCCATCCTTAGCTACAGTGAGTAGTGTTTCCAACTACAATAGAACTCAGTAAGAAGTTTGTAGCTCCACATTCAGTTGATGTGGCCATACTTCCTCCTTTATTATTTGGGTATACGATGACTTGGGTGAAGGGGAAGGAACAGAGGGATAATGGAGGCAGGGTACATATGGAGAGAAAGAGTCTCATCAGACTGGGACTGTATTCACCACTTTGGTACTAAGAACTATACACTTCCATGTTTTGTTCAGAAACTTGGAAGTTAAAAGAAGCTACTTCTTAGTCCCTAACTACACTTCCACCCTTCCATCCTGGTACCGAGGGAAGAACTCAGTGAACACGGCTGGTGTATCTTACTGCTCTGAATTTCCTTTCCTATGACCTACACACCTACAGACATTTCAGCAAAGCTAATCTTTAGCAATGACAGAGACACCTCTGTTGGGCTCAGTGACCTTCACCTGCTGTCTCTCCCATTCTGCAACGCTGTGTAGCGGTCTGTGGTCCTTTCGCACACGTATGTATTCCTCCTTGCCATGCTTCCTCCAGAATATACATTGTTCTTTACAAAGAAGAAGAAGAAGAAGAAGAAGAAGAAGAAGAAGAAGAAGAAGAAGAAGAAGAAGAAGAAGAAGGAAAACCAATTTAAAAATCTTAACAATATTAGTGTAAAAATCAAACAAATATTTAAAATTATTATTAGATAACTTCATAGCATAATTTTAATTGATTAGAATCTCATATAAACAAGATCTATTTTTTATTCTTTATCATATTTAGATTTTAGAAATTAGAAAGTAAAACAAACAAAAAACCCAATACAACAAAAAGAAAGCAAACCCCGACAGACTACATCCATTATTGTTCTCGTTTACAATTCCACAGAAAAGTCAGGGAAGTAACAGGAAAGTGGGTTTTGTTTCCCTAGGAGTGGCTGGAGGATTATAGGCAGAGCAGAGAGTAGGTCTGCTCTCAGTCTCGGGATGAACAGGCCGGAAAGATGGCATTCCCTCCAGAAGCTTGTGGTCTTCTTCACCTACTTGTGAATTTCACCTCTGCTGCAGGTTAATGCATGCCTGTTAAGGGTTGATGGAGGGCTGAGTTCTGCAATCTAAGAGACTGCCCATAATCTCCAGTTTGAGGTAGGAGTCAGGCCACATGTAAACAAGAGAAAGAATAGCAAAAGAACCTGACCTGTCATCTCACCTGTCAAGCACTATTTGTTATCAGTAATAAAATGGACAGGGCTGTCTGCTCTTTTTGCCATTGTTTTGTTGCTGTTTGCAGTGCTGGGGACCCAACTCTGGGTCTCGCTCATTCTAAGTGAGCACTTTACCACTGGGCTGCATCCCACCCAGGCCCTGGAGGAGTGACCTCAAAAGGGATAAAATGCTCTTCTGTTTCATCCTGGCTCCAGTGGAGAATATCTTCCTACCTAATCTAGCTTTTACATTTCTTTAAAACGCACAGTTAATCGAACATTGAGTTTAGTATGAGCACTAGAAAATTAACAGATATTTCATCAAATCTGGAAGGAGAAAAGTCATTTAAGCAAATTTGTATAAGTGCAGCTTTAAAAATCTTTCAGTATGCTGGAGAGGACCTGAGCCTGATTCTTAGCATCCATCTCAGGAGCTCACAACTTCCTGTAACTCCAGCTCCTGGGAACCCAATAAACTCTTTTGGCTTCTGAAGGTACCAGCACACATGCAGCAACTACTCTCTCACACAATAAATTAAGAAAATAAATCTTAGAAGGACCAACAGATGCTACCACCCAAAAAGAAAGGCTGGATAAACTATGACTGGTGTCAACTGACACTGATCAAAACCTTGCAGCTTTTACAAAGAGCTGCACGCCCCCATCTAGAAGAAGCCCGTACCACCCTAAAAACGAAATACAGCTGTTATAGGATATTTGTACACTTTGTGAACATGTATGCCTGTGAATGATGTAATAAAAAGCTGAATGGCCAACAGTTAAGCAGGAAGAGGTTAGGCAGGACTCCTAGGGACAAAGAGGACTCTGGGAAGAAGACAGGCAGAGTTGCCAGCCAGACACAGAGGAAGCAGAATGGGCAGTGCCAAGGAAAGTAATGCCATGTGGTAGAACACAGATTAAGGGCTTAATTTAAGGTATAAGAGCTAGCTGAGAACAAGCCTAAGCTATTGGTCAAGGTTTCATAATTAATAATAAATTTCCATGTCATTATTTGTGAGTTGATGACCAACAAGAAAGCTTGCTACATACAGTATTGACCTAACTATCTCAGAAATAATGAAATAGCTATGTTATGTATAATTTTGATTCCTTTAGCAGAAGGAACCTATAGAAAAAACCCACCCCAAGTAATTAGCGCAAGTTATTTTATAAGTTCAGGATATAAAGTAATAAATAGTAAAGGGGAGACTATACATTTTGGTAGAATCTTTTGGCTTATGATTCTTGAAAATGTTAAATAATGTAGTATAATTAACTTGAACTTTGTGGTGATACATATTCAATAAAATTAGTATGAATATCAGAGAGTCAGCTGCAGAGCCAAGCCCTGAAGGTCAGGGAGTTGTGACCCCTACTCTTAATCCTAGCTTTAAGATTGTGGACAGAGGAAGTTAAGAGAGCTGGATGGAGGGAGAGAGGAGGGGTTTTCAGCTTTCCCCACACATTTCCTTGGTGAGCTGAGGAGACAGAAGTTAGAATCGGAGGATTTCATGGAGACACATGACTGTGGTTTGTTTCTCTATCTGATACTACAGCTTTTCCTCAATATCTGGCTCTAGATATTTATTATAATACCAAATGGAATTTATGCAATAGAACTTAATGCCTTTTGAAAGTAAATCAATACAGTCTTCAGACTGACTATTCAACTCAGCATTAAGGGTTCTGAGGAAGCCCCATGTCAGTCTACAGAGACTATGAGCACAGGACACAGTGAATAAACACATCAGCACCTGGCTAAGAACTGAGTGGGATAAAGCTGAGTTGGCCATGCAAACTTGGTCCCATCTGAATGGACAATAGGCTAATGTGGATCTTGGTACAAGACACAGGATTAATTCCATTTTACTATTATGTAGGGTACTGACCTTTGAAACAGTCCTCCAGCTCACAGGAAAATATTGAAAAAATTAGGTCTTTTTATTCCTTCCAAGTAGAACAGGTAGAAAAGGGGAAGCAGCTATACCACCATTCTTTACTTCTATGTGTGTGAGTGTTTTGCCTGCATGTATGTATGTAAGTGCATCACATGGAGGCCAGAGAAGGGTGTTGGATCACCTGCAGCTGGAGTTACAAACAATTGTGAGCTACCATGTGGATTGTGGGAACCACATCTGGTCCTCTGTAAGAGCAAATGCTCTTGGTCATCCCGCCAGACTTAATAACCACCGAATCTTAAAGCAGCAGGTACATCCACATCTTAGACTCGGGAGAGCTAAGCTAATTACACATTTGAAAAGAGCCTGGTCGGGGCTGGAGAGATGGCTCAGCGGTTAAGAGTACCGTCTGCTCTTCCAGAGGACCCGGGTTCGATTCCCAGCACCCGCATGGCAGCTAACAACTGTCTGTAGTTCCAGTTCCAGGCAAACACCAAGGCAAATAAATAAATAATAAATAAAGTTTAAAAAAAAAAAAAGAAAAGAGCCTGGTCTTAATAGCCACACAGAATATTGGCATCAGACAACTTAACCCACTTGTGATGAAAGTGTGCTGGCTTTGCTTCTGTTATATCGCTGCATATTTTCTATTTAAAGTGCCCTCCCGTCATACACTAGATAAAGGGTTCTTCTCCTTCTATCGCTTTCAGTTTGTTCTAGTTCACCCTTCTGTATGTTCCTGAATTCATGTCTGCTCACCAATATCAATTTCTTCACCTTATTTCCATCATCTGCCCAGCAAGGCATGTGCTTATGCTCTAATCTCTGTCCTGTCCTTACTCCTTGGATAGTGCTCAGAATTTTCAGTGTGTGCTCCTGTGTGTGCATGTGTCTGTGCAGGTATATGTGGAAGCCAGCTCTGGGGTCTGGGATAAAGTTCAAGCTTATCAGCCAGGGTGACAAGTGCCCTTACCCACTGAGCCATCTCACTGGCTCTTACTAACTTATTACTTTTAACTCTTAGAATATTTTCTCATTATATTTTATAGCAACACGCTATGTTCTTTCTCTTCCTGTAAGAATTAAAAACATAATGGCTCAGTGTTTTCAAATAGTCACTGTACAGTCAAACAGCCAACACATTGTATGTCTAGGAATATTACCATATTTTACATTTGAGTGACAGTTTGGCTAACTATAAAATTCTAGACCTAAAACGCTTCTCTCCTACCCCTCTGAAAGCTGAAAAACACCACTGCAACTTCAGCCATCCACATTATTGACAGACAATCTGAAAGTAATCTAACTATGCACCATTATGGTCATCAGCTCTGCCTCCCACTGAAATCTCTAAAAATGTCTCACCTTGCTTTCTGTGTGTCTACGCAATCTGTTTTAACAAGTCCAGGAGCACACTTTCTTCTGGCTTCTGTTTGTCATTCTGGGTCTTCTCTTTTTCCTGTTATCATTCCTTCAAATATCTATTTTCCTTAATTACTCAAAACCTATTCTTATGTAGACGATACCTCTTCTCACCCTTCCATCTCTGCTTTCTATCTCTATTCTTTTCTGCTGCCTTACAGAACAGTACTGCGCCCTCTCTTCTAGGCCCTGACATGATTTCTACAGTGTGACATTTTAAGAAACTTCGTGGGAAGTAACTTGACAAATTATTAATGAGTCAGCCCTCAAAGAGCAGTTTGTCTGTGAATGAAAGATTAAATGCATGGATGTAACATTAAATAACTATCACAAAAGCGGGACAAACAGCAGGGGTTTGATGCCCCATTCTCAGTGAGGCTGTGGCTTTAAGAATTTTAGCTGGCTGCAGGGTCTCTCTCTTGCCTATAATTTCAACACTCCAGAGGCTGAGGTGGGAGGACTACTGTTGCTGTGAGCTCCAGGTTAGCCTGGGCTACTGTGCCAGGTTAGCCTGGGCTACCGAGTGAAGTCTTAAAACAATGATAATGACAATAAAAAAAAACTTCCCTGCATTGTTTTCTTCAGCTGTATTCCTGAGAAGCTTAGGCCCTTTTTAATGGTCTTTACATTATGACTCATTTTGAAACATTTAAAAAGATGAAAGACTTTACAGATAAGATCAAGTTGCGATACAGGAGAGCTGTGACTCACACTTGGGCCAGCTGAAGACTTTTTCCTGTCGGGACCCACCAGGGGGCTGGCTGTCACTTCGCTCTTTGAGCCCACGATGGTGCTGCCAAGTCTTCTAGCCGGGTCTTTGTCCCACTCCTCTTTCTGTTCGCTTTCCACGCTGCTGGCCTGAGGCCTTTTGGTGTATGACACAGCAGGGGGAATGGAAGGACCAGCTGCCATGTGCACAAACAGCAAGGTTAGCTGGGGAACCACTGACACACAGACTTCCATTAACAAAGACCTTCTGTTCAAGATATCTGCACTCGTGTGCTTTATACTCTCAACTAGAAGAGACTGATTACACAAATCAGCTCAGGTCTCCACAAGAGATCCTACTGATTGTTTAATGATGTACATCTGTGAGAAGGTGCTAGGAATGAAAGAAAATGTAAGTGTGTGGTGGGCAACACAGACACACACAGAGATACACACAGAAAGACAGACACACACAGACACACGCAGACATGTACACAGACACATCGACACTCACACAGACACACACATACACAAACACAGAGCTAGCCTGTCTCTCATTCTTAGACTCGTTCCCCCACCATGGTCACTGAAGCGCCGCTGCTTCTGGTTGGCGGAGATGCTTCTTTGGACCTTCAGGTGAGCAGGGGACTGCAGAGTGCTGTTGTTCAGGTCACTGCTTGGCCGGGATCGCTGACACAAGCTTCCACTGGACAATGACTCACCACCTTCAAACTGTGAGAAGAGAGAGCACCCAGACTTTAAAACAGTTAAGTGTTTATATAAACAGATTGACTTGAAGCTATATAAGAAGCAATCAAAACTACAAACAAACAAAGAAACAAACAAAGACTTTGAATTGGCAAGGAAGGGAGGGAGCTGGATATTAGAAGGCTCAAACTTGTACTTAAATTTCTCAGTTTAGTCAAGACATCAAGTAATAGTCACCAACCAGTGCTGGCAACTACATCGCAGACACGGTCCTCAGGTGTTCTACACATTATTTTGTTTAATCACTGCTACAAGTCTGTGATGCGTTAACTTCTATTTTCCTGATGTAAAAACCAAGGTCAAGGGCATCACTGGGATTCAAACAGGATACAATCTAAAAATCTTATACACACATACAATTAAAATAGCTACATTCTATACTATGAACTAAAATTAAACTGTTTTGCTTGCTGTTCTACATTTGCAACAAAACAAAGTTTGCTTTGTTGGCCCTGATGAGACGACTTCCCTTAGCACTGACCATGGTAAGTTGGGGATCGACACACAACCTCTTTCTGTAATCTGAAAGCTGTGTGTTGTGGGTAAGGTTCGGAGTCACTGGCATTGTAGTGGGAAGTCAGGATGGTCATGTCAAGCAGTAACAATGCTGCTGATTACAGCAGCGGGGCTGAGGAGCAGTGATCTGCCAGCAACTCTTCTAAGGTGTGTCAAGGATTACGGTACTACACCTTTTCAATGGCCTTAAGAGCTAAGTATTACTGTCCATATCTTACAGACGGAACCGACTCTTTCTAGTCACAATAGCTTTAATAGTTTACTTCCAATACAATTTATATTTGATTTTAGTATATACCTGGACTTGGTATTTGAGTAATAAGAAAATTAAAGTGCCCAGAGGTCATTTGAAATCCAATGGATCAGTCAGAAGAGGCTAGAAGGAGACAGAAGCAGGAAATAACTGTGCAAGTGCTAAATCACATAAGTAAATGATCCTTCGGAAAAGCAACTGGAGAGGGATAAATTGAAATAGGAACAGAGTCCAGAGCATTGGAAGTTGAAAACTAGACATCTCTGGGAGGCATTCTAGAAAAAAAGAAACGGCTATAATCATTCATAACTAAATACTAACTATGAACAAAATTATACATTCCAACTGAAGTTTTTTGAACCTGCCCTGTCGGGAACTATACTGACACCATGACAGTTAATCTAGGAAGTTCTTCTGTCCAGGATTCGTCAGCGTAGAGTTCAGCAGCCAGCAGCATTGTTCACTGTGGGGTGTGCTCCAGATACTCTGGGAGCATATGAGAGCTGGCACCTGTAACTGAGAGCTGGCACTCTAGGGCGAAGTCCACCACAGTGGTCCATGTGGCATGTAACACATAAAGTTAATGGCACTTAGTGACCAGTGGGAAGGTGGGATGAGCCCTGATTTCTCACAGGTGCTGCTGTGTAAGGTGGTTTGTTGTCAGGAGGGCAGGTATGTTGAGAAGCTCCATCAGGGAAGGGTGGAGGTAGGAGACTCTTGTAGAAATGGGTGTAAAGACTTGGATTTGGAGCAAGGATGTGGTTGTGGTATGGGAGTTGTTGTCAGAGAAGTATACAGCAAGCAGGCGCTAGAAACTGCTGTGACTATCTGAGGTATGAAGTCATCTCACCTCTTGGTGAGCTAACTGAGCAGGAAAGGAGAGAGGTCTCCAAGGGGCCCAGGCACCAGGGGTCATGCACAATATCAAGGGATCTAGGTGGGAATAGCCCAAATATTGTGTCTGTACACTGACGGTAATCATACTGCCTTTGGCTACACAGTGTGTACCACCCAAGTAAGTCTGGGCATACATGCTCTAAGTCAAGACTGTGGGTGGAGCAGCTGGGGCCAAGCAGGGCAGTGGGCCTCTTCATTCCTAAGGAGATCAAGTGTACAACTTAGCTCCTTGATTTGTGATCTCTAACAAGACTGTTAGGATCTTCGTGTTACTTTTGGTTCTACAAAGAAGTGAAAACATTTACTAACATATCTTTATCCATTTAATTCAAGAATTAATTTACATTAATTTAAAAAGACAAAACTCTTACTTCAGGTGGTTTTCTACCAAGGAGAATATAAGTGGCCATAACTTCATCGTACTTCTGACTTACTAAGGCATCATTGATTTCATCTCGTGCAAAACCCATGGTGACCATGATGTCTAGAAAAAAAGAAAAAACACCAAAAATACTTCTGAAAATGTACCTGTTTAGTAAATAATCAGCAAAAATATAGGTCTGTCAATAATGTTAGGAAAAACTAGTTATTAAAACATTCAAAGTGAGTTTTAACTATGAAACCTTTGGGATTATCAACTTATAGGTACTATATATTCAGGTTATACTATACATTTATAACTTTTAAGATTTATGTATTTTAATTGTTTTGCCCACATGTATCTCTATGAGCACTACATGCATGCCTGGTATCTATGAACATCAGTTCCCCTGGGACTGGAGTTACAGATGGCTGTGAGCCACAATCTGGGTGCAGGGAATTGAACCTGGGTCTGCTGCAAGAGCAACAGTGCTCTTAACTGGTGAACCATCTCTCCAGCCCCATTTCTATTTTGTGTGTGTGTGTGTGTGTGTGTGTGTGTGTGTGTGTGTGTAAAGAGTTACTTATGTTATGAATTTAGCATATTCACCCAATACATTTCTGAGCTGACTTTCTTTGTCCAGGCAAGGTCTGCATTGTCTGAGCCTCACATATGCCCACTATTTGTTCTCTGCTGTCTCTCAGAACATCCTCAGCTACTCATAAAGAGGCGACCTCTGCTTCCTTTCTCCTCTGCAGTGCAGAATCCTTCTCTTAAGGCTTGACTTCCACAATATTCCCATTAAGTTCTTAATGAGGACTGGACTCAGGAGGGTGGGCTCTGCTAAGGAGTGGAGAGCAGAAAGGGAGAGCAATGTGCCCAAAGCTTAGACTTCAGTGCCCTGGACGTTTTAGTCTGCTCAGTGCTAATAGTTATAGTGGGCATTCTTTCAGTAAGGGAGTGCAGAAAAAAAAAATGTGTGTCTAATTTACTTTAAGTTTTGTTACAGTTGCCAATAACTGAACAGGACATAGATACACATAAAAACAAACTAAGGAATGTGAATATTTTAGTGTCTGCCATTAAGGTGATAATAAAAGTATTTTAACAAAGAAAAGCCCCATATACACACTCCTATGCTAGGCCAATGAACCCTTGATGTAGTCTATGGGCAGCACCTCTCACAGTATTTAAATACTTACCTATTCTTTTTGCATCATTGAGATCGAGCTCAGGCTCAGAATATGGTTTTAGTTCTTCTTCTTCATGACCAACGTTCATCCATCGGTCTTTCATTATTTGCTAGGAAATAAACTCTAAGTCATGTCTGGTGAATTACAACATTCATCCCACTCCTCAAATGTGAAATTTATTGGCTCGCTCAATAAGAGTCACATGACGCTTTCAAATAAGGTTGCTCTATGTACTTTAATTAGTTAGCGGCCCAACAGAAGGTGTGGATCTTTGGGACATCCAGAATCTCACTGTAACTACATTTACCGGTATTCACCAAAGGCAATGCACAGATAACCCTTCTATATTCCTTTAAAAATATTTTCAAATTGCAAAGTTTTAACATGACAACCTGACTTTAGCTTTTGCTTCATATGTTTACATATAAGATTAATAAAAAGATTTATTTTCTTGTCTTTTATCAAATTCATGCATTTATTTTAAAATCTAACTCCTCAGAAAGAGGATATCTTGGGGGATGGAAATCTAGGTCAGTCAGTCCAGTGAACCCAAAAGATATGGGAAGGGAGGGTGATAAAAATTAAAGTCCAGAATCACAAATTTAGGTAACAATCAAAGTGAAAACAGGTATTGGCATGAATTATCAGAATCAAATACCCAGATGCTGTGACCATCAGCTCTGAGCTGTTAGAGACAACCCAGTGGGGAGAAAACAGTGACAGCAGGAAGAGGGTGAGCATCCAGACTGTAAGGAGCATCAAACTGCACCCCAAAATGTCTACTACGAGCTAGAAAGCTATGTTTATACGCAGAGGAAAGTTCTGAAAATAGTTGTTTTAAAAAAGTTTACAACGCCCTCCCCAAACACATAATGTTTAATCTTATTAACTATCACTGGTACAAAAGGCTGGAGAGATGGCTCAGTGGTTAAGAGCCCTAGCTGTTCTTCCAAAGTAACTGGTTTGATTCCTAGCACCTAGAGGTGGCTTACAACCATCTGTAAACCCAGTTCTAGGGGATCCAATGATGGCCACCATAGCACCAGGCATGCACATGATGCATAGACATCCAACCAGGCAAAACATTCATTCACACACATAAAAATAAATAAAATTTAAAAAAATATAAAAATAAAAATGAAGTTGTGGACATATTTGCCACCATGGCGGCTCCCTTGAGGACAGATGGCCACGTATGGCAGGCAAGACTCAGCCAGTGCCTTGTTGCCCCTCACCCCCATCCCTGCTGCCCATATTCTTGGCCCTGTAATTCCACAGCCATGAGCCTTAATTAGGGCCACAAAGTGACAAGGGTGGAAGAAGCTGAGCAACTTACTGGTGGCCATGAGGAAGGCTGTGGCCAAAAAGGACTGATATCCTCCACTTATCCCCCAATAAATGTTTATGCTCCACAATAATAATACTAATAATAATGAAGATCATGTTAGACAGTTCTTGAGGTCCCTGCTACTTCGTTTATTTATTTATTTTTTAAGGTTTGCTGCAAGAAATCCTTTCTCTAAAAAATGTATAAGGCACATTAGTGTAACAGTGGTACAAGTGTTATGGGAGTAACCAACCATCATTCGACTGGATTTAAGGTTCGTTTATTCCTTGAGATGGTACCCAAACCTGACACTTCTACAGTGGCCAAGAACCTGAAACTAAATAAGTTATGGGCTTAGGGGAAAACCTACTACTATCATTCTGCTAAAGAAATATAGCAATAAGATCACTCCTAATGAGTCTATTGCTATAGATCAGTATATCACTCAGGCCTCACCAGAGAAGCTTCTTCCTCTCTGGCAGTGACAGTAATTAACACAACTGACAATGTGCAGAGCGAGAGGCTGCTGTGGGACAATGTTCTTGTGTATTGTAAAGATTTGTCACATTTTAACTTTTAAAAATTTCTTTTTTTGAGACAGAGGGACAAAGAGTGTGATATTGGGTGGGTAGGGAGGTGGGAGGAGCTTCAGGTAGAAAAAAATGAACAAAATATATTGTATGTAAAGAAATTTAAAAAATAGTATCCACTTTCTCTGGATTGTCATTTCAGATAACTGTGACCTGCCTGTGTGTAGTCAAGCGTGCAGTATTATATTTCTAACATGAACTCATGGTTCTATGGCTAAAAATGTTTTGAGACAGACCATGTTCAAGTACATCAACTGAAACTTGTAAAAACCAAGTATTTAAAAAAAGTGTAATCATCAGGCTGGGGAAATGGCTTAGTAGTTAGGAGTACTAACTGTTCCTCTAGAGAACATGGGTTTAATTCTTGCTACTCACATGATAGCTCACAACTGTCTGTAACACTAGTTCCAAGGGATCCATGGCACCAGGCATGTATACTGTGCACATATATATGCATTCAGGCAAAATACCCATACACATAAAATCAAATAAATAAATGTTTTTAAAAAGTCTAATCATTACCATTACCTACATATTAAATTATACAAGATAATGGGACTCATTGTGGTAGGATCAAAGCTTTGAATAGTAATTTGGCATTTCAGTTCAACTCCACACACTCTCATGCTTTGATACTCAGGGTTTCACTGGGGCTTGCACTACAGCAATGTGTGTGCCAGTGAAGGCTCCACCACTGAGCCATAGGGGCTCAGGTGCTAAACTTGGCCTTGATCCTCAACTCTTCCTCAGTGGTTGGGCTTATAAGGCTATACCAGGAGGTCAGAATAACTTCCAGCCTCTTAATGTAAGGGACAAAATATTTGCATAACCAATCTGGCTAAAATTTAATTCAGCAAATTATTCGTCTTTGAGGGAAACACGCTTATTTTTATTAGCAGCCAATAGAGGTTTGTAAGCACTGTCTCTCCAGGTGATTTTCTGCACTGCTCTATCTTTATGTGAACTGCTGTCAGCTCTGGAAATCTGTCAGTCACATGCAGACAAAAGGAAAGCCCGGGTAAAAACTGATCCCAATGACACCTCTAGCTTCCTCCAGGACTGCATTCATGTGCACAAACATTCATGCATATTTAGATTTAAGTAAATCTTAAACAAAAAAGGAAGGGGGGGACCCCAGAGCTGGAATAGCAGAGGCTGATGTTCTCTGAAGTTCTAGACTCTCAGAACTGACAAGTCAATGCTTTTCCATTCTGAGCAATCACATACTCTCTATGAGTGGGTGCCAGTAAGCTGAGAAAAACAGTAAACACAGAAATGGGCTTTCACTGTAGATGGCAGTATTAACAGGTTTTCATGTCCAAAGGAAAAAACACAAAAAAAACTTGAGCTAAGAGCTAACCACACTTAAAGAAGTAAGACAGTAAAAATACTAATTGATCGCTCCTACAAAGCACTTAGTTTCCCAAGTCTGCAACTTCCAACAAAACACACTATGTCTTTTAGAAAAAGTATGTGCGGAAACAGAATGAGGATGTGCAAGCTGAACTGAGCTGAGCACCATGAGTGGGGCTGGCTTCCCAGGGCTGCACCTCATGCATCTTGAAGCACGTGTGACAGAAAGCCCCCAGTGAAACTGTACTGCACATGAGCTTCACTCAGTGAGTGCCCAAACCTTCCAATGTAGGTAGGAAGACTTTAAAAGTCCAAGTGAGGAATGGGTGGGTACTGAAGCTCGGAAATTTCTTAGTACCGTCCAAAATAATCCTGAAAACAGATGTGAAAGGGCTGAAGGGATAGCTGGGAGAGTGAAAGTACCTTCCAGGTTGAGTTCCCAGACCAGCATGGCAGCTCACAACCACCTGTGACTCTAGTTCCAGGGGATTATCAACCTCTTCTGGGGAGAATTATGTATGTAATTCTCTAATTCTCTAATTCTCTAATTCTCTCTCTCTCTCTCTCTCTCTCTCTCTCTCTCTCTCTCACACACACACACACACACACACACACACACACACACACATGTGTGCGCAAACACTCAGACACATAATCAATCAGTCTTTAAAGACCAAAGAAGACCAGATGGGAAAAATGCTTCATATTATCAGTTACCTTAATTACAGTGTAAGAAGGAAAGAAGACTGGTCACCTTTGTTACTAGAGCATCTGCTGTTTCTGTAACACAGTTAGGACATGCAAAATAGTATGTGCAAAATGTGCGTGGGCAACGGCAGTGCGCTAAATGAAAAGCACCTGTCCCAATATACGCTGCTTCTATGTCTGTACATTTTCTGTGCTGATGAGAAGTTTTTATTACAGATTTTGGCTTCATATGATTTCAAATGAAGTAAAGAATGAACTGGATTAGAATTTTTACAATCATTTTTGACCTTCAAATATCTATCTGGCAAGTCTTAACTAACATAAAAGTTTTTGTTTTGGACCAGGTAGTTTCTGACATAGGATAAGTTTATCCACTTCAAAAGTCAACTTTGGTGATGGCACTCACCTTTACTCTCAGCACTCAGGAGGAAGAGGCAGGCAGATCTCTGAGTTGGAGATCAGTCTGGTCTACAGAGTGAGTTCACAGCCACTACACAGAGGGCTGGGGGCAGTCAACTTTGTCTGCATTGTATCACTTTAAATATCTCACCAAAGAACCAAGAAGAAATAAGCCTTTGGAGAGAATTATTATGGTTTTGGAATTAAAAACCCATCACTTCCTGATGGTGAAAAAGGCAAATTAGATGCTGGGCAAACACTGGAAACCATGTTCTGCAGCAACCTGGGGAAGTGCCCCTGCAGCATCTAGGCTGCATACTGAGTGTGTACCTGGAACACACTGCGCACTCACCTCCAAACTGCCCCTCTTTATGGGATTCAGCACTAATAGTTTCTTCAGGAGATTCTCACAGTCCGTGGACATGTAGAAAGGAATGCGGTATTTCCCACGGAGAACTCGCTCCCGAAGTTCCTTTGACAAACAAGGAAAGTATTTGTTAAATAGTGATTAACATTACAGCTCCTGAAGATAAGGGCTTCAGCACCAAATGTCAGGTACCTTTAGATTCTGGCCATCGAAAGGCAGGGAGCCACTGACCAGTGTGTAGAGAATGACGCCCAGACTCCACACATCCACTTCTGGCCCATCGTACTTCTTGCCTTGGAAAAGCTCGGGGGCAGCGTAAGGCGGGCTTCCACAGAATGTGTCCAATTTGTTCCCCACTGTGAATTCATTGCTAAAACCAAAGTCAGCAATTTTAATATTCATATCAGCATCAAGGAGAAGGTTTTCAGCCTAAGAGGAAAATAATAAAAAGGACAATGTAAAAAGCGTACATGAAATAAACATGTCTGCCGTACTTCTTTCAGGTTCTAAGCCCTAGTGCATGCCTCTCAATTAGAAATGTGACATCAGTTCTGTAGTGCATAGCTGTCCAAATAACATCTGCTGAAGACGGCATTTTAACACTTGAAAAGGAAAACTCATTGGAACTATTTAAGAAAGGTTATTTTAAACTTATTTCCCCCACAGTTCATTTTAGATGTTTTTAACTTAATGATTGATAAGAGCCATCTTGGAATTGTACCTTAACAGGATCTATTCTAAAGAATACACAATCAGACTTAAGCTAAGATTAGGCAGATGAGCACCATGTCAACAGGTAGTTGATGCTAGGCTCCAGGGTATGTCTGAAAGGACTGCCTGCCCTGTGCTCTCGCCGCATACGCCAGGTTACAAACTCCAGGTTACAAACTTCCTAGACCCAAAACAGACAAAAAAAAAAAAAAACAAAAAAAAAACCCAACTTACTACAACACTGTTTAGGAAAAGAAAACAAATAGGGACGATCTGGCTTTCACAGGCTTTATTTTCAGCAGTGTTCGCTGTTCTGAAAGCAGACTCCTGTCTAGAGTCATGGTCTATAGGAAGCAAGGGCTCTGCTCCCATGTTTGAGAGGCTTTTCCTAAAATTCTAAATAATCACCCAAAGATAAAAATGAAAATGTCTTCTATAAATTCAATCAATTTGATGAAGACTTGTTTTTTGGTGTATGCTTCATTTTAAATTTCATTTTCAACTGATGAATAAACAGACTAATAAAGTTACAGGCTGGTTTGTAGAGTGCTTGGTCAGGGTCCAGAAAGAAGTAAAGTTTTACCAAGATGAAATGAGAGGATCGTGTGCTTCACTGCAGGGTCTGTCACATGTCTCTATCTTCTCCAAGTCCCCTTCTCCCCTTTATGGAGTTCTAGTTTACCTCATATGTTGTGAAAAATGTAAATATAACAATGATGGCTAGTACTAACTGTCAATGTAATAGTCTAGAGCCATAACTGTGAAGACATTGGCCAGGGCCATATCTATAATCTCAGTGTGGGGAAACTGAGGCAGGACATTGCAAGTTCTGGGTTAGCCTGGGCTAGCTACATGGTGGGATCCTGTTTCAAAAAACCCAAACCCAAACCCCTCAAGAAAACAAAACAAAAACAACCAACTAGTCAACAAATAAAAGTGGTCACAGATACTATGAAAAGGAATGAGTCTGGGAGAGCTATATTAAATCGACATTTATGGACTGAGCAACAACAGAAGAATGCCTTTCTGCTCTAAGGACTTAAGTCTCCTGTAAGGGAACTTTCCCATTTTCTCCACAATGCTCTAGATGGGAAACTAAGAAACGACACTGCCTCTATAGTGCTGAGGTCTCAGTCCAGGGGTATATGGGAAACCTCTCCACTGGACTGAACTGAACACAGAGTTGCTGAGCATGATTTTTTTAAGTATAAAGATGAGGTGTTAAACTATGAATCAAACAAAGAAATAGGGTAACAACTCACCCTTTTTCTTTGTATAAATGTTTTCCCCTAAAACTCCTGTGAAAAGAACTGACACAGAAACATTTAGAGTACTAAACAGTTCGGAAGAATGGAACCAGAACACATGACTGGATTTCTGACCACTGACTGTGTGAGGCACAGAATCCAGGTCTGATGCCAGTAATGGCAATGGGAAATACTAGAAAGAAAAAATATAAGTAAGATGTTGGAGAATGAAGAAGAGAACAGCAGGAGAAGAGACAAACAGACAACGTAAGCCCAAGCTTTTGAAGCCTGTTTGACCATAACCATTTCTACCCCACATTTTGTTCCAAAGTACAGTAGTTTATTTGCACCTCAAACATTTACTTTCTATTGCTGTGATAAACACCATGACAGAAGCAACACTGAAAGGGTTTATTTAGCTTCCATGTCCCCAACCACAGTCAAGTCAGGGTAGGAACTCAAATCAGGAACCAGGCACAGACAGGAACTAAAGCAGAGGCCATGGAGGGCCATGCTCACTGGCTTGCTCCTCATGGCTCACTCAGTCTGTTTTTCTATACAACCCAGGACCACCCAGGGGTGGCACTAGTCACCTCGGGCTGGGACTTCCCATGTTAATCATTCACCAGGAAAATGCCCCACAGGCTTGCCTACAAGCCAGCTTGATGGAGATATTTTCTCACTTGAGAATCCCTCTTTGCAAAAAGACTCTAGTTTGTGTCTTGTTGATAGAAAGCTAAGTGACACATAAATATATTAAACATCTCTTTTCATTTTGCACTTTGGTGCTGAGAAAGAATTATGGTTCTTACATGTAGCAAACATATATTTGTGCCTTGTGCTTTCACATTACTGCTTTCTAGGTGAGACCTTAAACATTTTCAAAAGAGGATAGAATTCTGTGTCTATATATTTAAAATATGCTAGTTAAAGTCAATCAAGTCCTGTAACTTTGACGTTTTTTATGTGCTTGGTGAATACAGTGTCTTCCATATGCTGATGACATGTCTATAAAACCACCCCATCTTGTGTCTGAAATGCTAGGTAATTGAAGATGTGGCCCTGATTTATTATGACAATTCTTAAGTGTTTGTATGGCGACATGGGTGGAGTCCTGCGATATCACTTTCTGTTTCATTCCCTGAACCTAACATTGGTGGTTTCAGCTAGGCTGGCTGGCCAGTGAGTTCCCAGAACCTCCCAATGCTGGAGTTATAGGCATGCACAGCCCTAAGTATGTGCTGGGGGCCTACAATCAGGTCCTCACACTTGCAAAGCAAGTGCTCCTATTCTTCGAGCCATTCCCCAGCTCTCTAGATCCCTAATTATTCCATACTTCACAATTAAGATTTTAATTTTAATAGTAGCAGCTTACCTTAAGATCACGGTGAACAATGCATTTTTGATGACAATACTGTACAGCAGATACAATCTGAAATAAATATTTGGATAAAACAATCAAAATAGTTTTATGATTAAATACTTAATTTCCATAATTATCATTTTTAATAAAAGTCAAAATTATTTTGTGGTTAAATACTTAATTTTCATGAAACTCATTTAACTGATTTTAAAATAATAGCAATTTCATGATTACTTCAGTTTAGAAAACTATGCCTACCAAAAAGATAAAAGTTTTAAATGTGGGAAGTAATATTCTCTTTGGAAAACATACTGTAATTTTTTATTTTTATGGTCAACATCCACGGAAATTCTCTATATCCGTTAAATTTCTCTGTTTATATAAGTCAAAGTATATAATTTGTAGTTTAGAATAAGGGTTCACTTCAGTGTGGAAAAAAATGCTCTGGCACATGTAAACTGGCATTCAAGATAGCTGGCTGGAACTAAGACAAAATATACTTGGAAATTACATCACATTTGTTCAAGGCATATTTCCTTAATTTATCAAGAACTAATCAGTAAAGTATTTAACAACACTTCATATTTTCTGCTCAAATATAAAGAAATAGAAAAAAAATTACCTCTCAAAAGAAAAACAAATAATCAATAAATGAGATGCAAGTTAATCTTACATTTGCTCTTAATTCAGCTGGACAAACTACTGTGTTCTGCATCATATACATTTTGCAGCCAGAGCCAGTGTGTAGGACTCTGGGGGTAAAGGTCAGATAGGGAAGTGTCCAACAATGCAAAGGCCTTGAATACAAACAAAAAATAGATTCTAAGCTTTTCTGTAATAATTCTTTTTTTTAAAAAAAGATCTATTTACTTATTATGTTTACAGTGTTCTGCCTGCATGGATGGTTGCAAGCCAGAAGATGGTTGTGAGCCACCATATGGTTGCTGGGAATTGAACTCAGGACCTCTGGAAGAGCAGCTAACCACTGAGCTATCTCTCCTGCCCCTCTGTGATAATTCTTCAATTGATAAGCAGCTACCTTGTATGTATAATTCTATCTGGTGCCTAAAAGGATGGTCATTTTAATGCAGAGTGGTGGGGTCAGTTAAATGTGAATCCAGTACGGATGTGGGTTAGCTGTTCACAAATGTATACAGAAATGAGATTTTGAAAGTCTAAAGGTGCTATGAAGTATGACTGTATTAGTAGGAATGAGGAAAAGGAATTAAAAGTAGAGAGAAAGTGGCATTTCAGTGCTAGAAAATTATTCAAACGTATGTTAAAATGATTCAAAGACAAGATATAAATTTGAGAAAACCAAAACTGCCAACACACAATGAATAAATAATTCAATTAAATTCATCCGATTCAAGTCAGTTTATTGAGTATCCGCTATGTGCTTGTTCCGAGGGGGACACAAAAATGAACATTACATGAGCACTTCCCTTCCAGAGATTACACTTTCATTAAGAAGGGGAAGTGAGTAAGTAGCTCTAACACAAAGGAGACTCATAGAAGAGAAGGATCGTGAAAACGAATGGTTTTCAGCAGAAATACTTCTGGGAGGATGTGCCTTGGTTGAGGTTGTCCTTGAAGGACAGGAGCCATTGAGAATTTCCCCACAAGGAAGAGTGGGGATAAAGGGATGATATGCTAATTATTAGGGAACATGATATATTCATAAAGTTGATGGCCTCAAGCTTTGAGAGACAGCATGGTGAGAAAGTTCCTGGATTCCATACTGAGCAAACACTGCAGTCACTCAATGTTTGGGAAAGGGTGGTAATGCTATAAGCATCTTCAGTTTGAGTCCCTGTGCACAGCAGAACAGGACAATAAACATTTGTGAGATCCTAGAGGATCCTGATTCAAAGTTCTAACATGTATTTTCACCAAGTTATGTCTGTCAGTCACAGGATCTACTGGCATGTATATTTCACTGGATGTCCTATATAGGGAACAGTGTTCAGGGTGCCAGGCTACTTCTCTATGCTGGATGACAGAAACTTGCTGGTGACACTGCTGTCTTTATAGGTCACATATCATATGACACAGTTAAGGTGGACTACAGTGATTTGGCTACCAAGTGTGACCAGAGGACAGGAGTTTTTCCTGACAGAACAGTCTCCATGCAACTAGTTCATAGACATTTCTGCAATAAGGCTCTTCTTAAGCTCCAAAGCTTTAACAATGGAAGCTAACATAAAAGAATGCTGTACAAAGCACATATTCTTCCCACAGAAAATGACCTCTGAGCTAGTGTTCAACAGGAACATTTACGGTGTCACCACACTCACCTAGCAAGGAACCAGGCATGACATGAAAGAAGCCTTGACTCTGACTGACCACATGAACCTCCACCATATTGGCCTACAGCAGACTCTGCCACCTAAGGACACTCTATGAGCAGGGTGCAGGAACTTCCCTACAGCCCTTTCACTGTGGACCTTGAGAACAGGATTTACAAGCAGGCCTGTGCTGACCATATAAGAGTCAGGGATTCCTATTCTCTTAAGTAGTAGTCTTGACCTTGGAATCAATACTATAATTTAGAAAAAAAGACTTATTTTCATTGTATACCAATAGGTGTTTTGGAGCATTTATGTCTGTGTGCCACATGTGTGCAATGTTCACAGAGGCCAAAAGGGCACAGGGCTCCCTAGAACTGGAGATTCAGATGGTTGTGAGCTACCATGTAGGTGCTGGGAACTGAACCAGGCCCCCTGGAAGAGCAGGAAGCAGATTTAACTGCTGAGCCACCTCCCCAGCTTCAATACTATAGTGTGTGTGTGTGTGTGTATTTGCATATCCTCACAGCTTATGGAATGCAGAGGCATTGTACTGGTAACAGTTGCTAAAATGGTCTATTATCTTTAGCCCACCAAATAGTAGAATCAAGAGCATGAATCTATATATCCTTGTTAATGTAGTTCATTCTTTCACTGTTAGTATAAAAAAACCATAAACACAAGTAAATACACATTTTTTTTGGGCTAGAACTAAAGGTCTATTTAGATATCTGGTTAGATATTTAGAATCTAACCAGTAATTTTATGTATATATACATATATATGCAAACAATTATCCATGTTTTTCTTTACACAAAGAAAACAGAAAAAGAAGGCTGACTACCATAGGATGAGGAAAGAATGAACACAGGTGTTGGACAGGAGTTTTCAAAGGGAATATAAAGGTAATTGTTTTCTAGTTTGACTCTGTCATGGCGTTTTCATTTTTGGACAAGTATATAAAATATATGCAACAGTGAAAGTATAACAACCCAATGTGAAGCACCACAGCTTCTGTTCTGAATGGCCCCTATAACTGTATATATCTTCACTGTGTGCTACTTTTTTATATGCAAGTGTTTTCAAATAAATTGCATAAAAAATAGAAGTACACTTAATGCAGTTTCAAAAATTAAAAGTAAAATTCTAAATGTGCTTTAAAAAGTAACTGTCTCTCACTTTATCCTTTCTATAGTAAATTACACTGAAGCTAAACTGGAAATGTATCTTACCAACGTCCCTTACCACACTTGCATTTTCCTTACAAATGCAGCTAAATCAAACTGACTATATTCTTTAAGCCTAATATATATTTCACTATAAAAGAAAGTAATAACTTCTTTAACCAGCACACACGTGTACACATAAAGGGAACTGGACTTCATGGCAATCTCTGTCCACATCAAAGGGCTGGGCATTTACTTCTCTGTCTCAGTCCAGTCGGAGTTTTCAGATTCAAAGGTAAACTTACAAAATGCTACTGTTCATGACTTCTCAAAATTATCACCTGCAGCTACTATTTTAAAGTGAAATTTGGGGAAAATAGATTTTTTCTGCGAATGTTTCATTCTTAAAAAGTGTAAGAAAGGAGAATTTTCTTTTGAAAGATACCAAGTACTCCTAAGGTTGTTTGTGATACTGTTTGCAGCATTAAAAATATTAGCAAAACACAGCTGGGAATCACTTTCATACCTGCCTGAATTTTGCACGGGCCTCTTTCTCCTTCATTCTTCCGTGGGCAACTAAGTAATCAAACACTTCACCTGAATCATAAGGTAAAACAGGCAGTAAATATACATGGATTGTGGTTAACAATATAAGCAATTCCAAGTTCAAGAACCATTTGGTTTACTATTTTTTGCTGTTTATGCAAGTCATAAACTAACACAGGAATAAGAAAAAATTACATGTGGAATTAAGAATCTGAAGAAATTCATGATTTAGAAAAACTTCAAAATAACCAAGAAAATATATTCTCCACAAGTTACATGAAATACAGTCAACTCTTTATCACCCGTTCTAATAAAGGAAAACCACAGGGCCATTCAAGTCAAATTTGGCTGTGGTGTGGCCTCCACTACAAAGTGGTACATGCTTTCTCTTAAATTCCATTACATAGTCTGGTCCAACTCTATCATTCTTCTCTGTACTATATGCTGATTACATCCTGGCAGTTAACAAGGAATGACACAGAATCCCATTGTCTTCACTCTGCTGCCCAGTATGACCTGCTGGCTGTCTCAACCCCATCACAGCTGCACCACGTATGCCGCTTTATCTCCGTGACAGAACACAGAGTGGACATGCAACAAATATGTGCTGAACTCATTAACAGTAAGTAGACGATGCTGAAACTTTCTATTGAACCTATGAATATACATCTCTATATAAGCTTAAATTTTTTTCTAGTCTGTAATAGCTTAGAAAAATTATTATTAAGTTAAAATCTTGAACTATTCCCTCAGTGTAAGAAAGTTATCTTCTGTGTCCTTATTAGCTGCACAATACATCTAGATGTAAATGTAGAGTAACAACTCACCGACTGGATGGCTTAGAAGCTTACACAGCACTATATACTATACTATGCTATGCTATGCTATGCTATGCTATGCTATACTATACTATACTATACTATACTATACTATACTTATACTATATGCCATATACTATAACCAAGCTACAGTCTCAGGCTCCAAAACTTGACCATTGAGATGTATCCTGTGTAGCCTGTACTTAGTGGATACCTAATACTATGGGACATTATCAGAGCTTTTGAGGATTACATGAAACAGTGCATGTGCTTGGCACAGTGGCATATAGTACTCAATAAATGACACTTGTACTTAAGTATACAGATCTATGACATATCTGCAAATTATCCCTAGGATATAAGTAAAATATTAAAAATCATATGTAATGGATGCACATTGATGAAACTAACACATCTACAATGCTGAAACATGGTTATTTTATGAAGTAAGTGATAACTGAGATGATGAGAACAAGAAATGATAGATGCTCATGAGAGTAGGTGCTTCTGGATATCTGTTAACCCATCACAGCATTAACTCTAGATACATGAGTTCAGACTGGGAAAGATAAACATAATAGTACAAATACCAAACATCTGGTTCTCCTCTTATACTCTGTCTAGGAAACTCACACCCTGACATTGCATGCCTCAGTCTTTCACTTATCATAGCATTTGCCAATGCTTTGCTTCATCAATTACAATGTAATCTCAAGGGCTGACTGTCTTTGTTTACCTATATATTCTTAGTACCTAGAAAATCGCCTTTTAAGCATTTATAAGTATTATCTACATGAACAAAAGAAAGAATAAATACTGTTAGAGAAGCCCCTTCTAACAGGCTTCTTTCAATTACCTCCTGGATTTCTAATCCTCACTCTGTCATCAGCCAGTCAGAGTCCCCTGACAGATGCCTGGAAAATTGGCAGCAGTCTGACTCAGATACTCCCTAGTGTGCATATCACATTCACTCTGAAACTATATGAAGATTCCAGAGGAAAAATTCAATGTTTTAGTTCCCCAACTTGCCTTGATAGTAATAGATTTAAAATGCCATTTTTTTTTTAAATGCACTGCCAAAGAACCATAGTTATTCTTATCAATGGAGTCATTGCAGGTTTTGGCTGGTTTTCATTCTCTCTGTATGTGGTGGTTTGAACTGGTGTGGCCTCATCAATTCATGTGTTTGAATGCTTGGCCCACTATTAGGAGGTGTGGCCTTGTTGGAGAAAGTGTGTCACTGTGAAGGTGGGCTTTGAGGTCTCAAATATAATTAAGCCATATTCAGTGTGTCAGTCTTCACTTCTGCTGCCTAGATCAAGATGTAGAACTCCTAGCTCCTTCTCCAGCACCATGTGTGCCTGTATGCCACCATGCTTGCCATGATGATAATAAACTAAACCTCAGAAACTGTAAGTTAGCCCCAATTAGATGTTTTCCTTTATAAGTGTTGCTGTGGTCATGGTGTCTCTTCGCAGCAATGGAAGTCCTAACTAAGACATGCTGTCTCTGCCCCACTTCCAACACATACATATGGAACCTACCTCTCTACACTACTCCTCACTACCTCTGCAGCTGTCCCACCCTCCCCTCAGCACCAACAGAGAGCTGACTGTATTTGTTCTCAACAGATGAACCACACATGCAGAGCCTTGTGGACTTTTATGAAGCAGAAAGGCACCCTCTGGCCTTTAGAGGCCTATCATTTTTTATATCAAAGCATGTCTACCTCCTTTCTCTAAATTTTAGATCATTGCAATATAGAAAAATAAACAAACAAAATAAATAAGTTTTACTGAATTAATAACAGTTAGGATCCTATCCTATATATGTAAATATAACGAAAGGACAGAAAACCAATTCATTATATAGCACTTACAAGTTTTCTCACAGATCTGCATTTTATGAAAATTAACATGGTTTTCTAGGAAGTCATAAATCTACAATGATGGGCTGGGATGCCCATCAAGATCCCCAGAGCACCTGTCCAGCAAAAGGTCCCATGCTCACTCCCAGCACCACCAAAGACAAAGAAAGAAGCAAAGCAGGAAACACACAAGAAACCCACATTAAAATATTTTCAAGGCAGGAAAAAAACATCTTGAAGAAAACAAATTTACCAAAATATTTAACCTGCAAAACAACTTAAAAGCAATTATACATGTTCAGTATTTAAAATAAGTTTAGAAATCTCAGAATACATATAAAAATGTGTTAGCTAAATGCCATAGACAGCACAAATCCTTACTTCAGTTTATATAAGATCTGCATTGCTACACAGACCCACAGACTTTACTAATGGAGAGGTTATGTACTAAGTTCAATGCAACATTTTCCTATCAATTAGTAAAAACTTAATAAAGCTGTAGAAACAATTCCAGTCCCCTTATTTTTTAATTGCTCAAGTTCTTTGTACTGTTAAAGTAGGCCCTTTAAATATTTTTTTTTGCTTTTCCAATAAAGTAACTTCATAAAATGTAATCAAAGAAGTCCTAATGAAATCATATTTTGAACCAAGTATCTCTTATTTAAGGAACAGTGCAGGAGATAAAAGTATATTTCTATTATTTAATCAACACTAAATAAAAAAAATCAGTCTTCTTGTGACCCTGCAATAGTTAAAGTATATGCTTTATTCTATATTACACATGGGCTCTGCTACTTTCCATCAACTCAACCCTAATTTACAAAACATATAGATCAACTGTTACTTAAATCCAAATATTCATGGATTACTTTAGCAATGCATATAAAATGAAGATCTGTTATATATGAGCAGTCAGTTAAATAAATACTATAGCTTTCACTGTAGATTTTATTAAATATACTCTGCACTTGGAATTTTCTTCACTACAAATCAAGTATGTTATTTTAATATTTAAATCAGCAAATTAAAACATTCAAAATATGACAAAGCAAATTTTAAAAAGTCCATAATTATTAAATAAGCCAAAAGTTTTATTTATATTGTAGGCTCAGTAGGTCTTGAAGACAAACACTAAATTCTCATTAAGAGGTAATTAAAGATATGTTAGTAAAACTATAGGTAAGAATAGCGATGAAGACATAAATATACTGAACTGTCCAGCACCATCAGTTCTATGTCCTATCCAACACAGCATGTTTCCTGAGCCCATTCATTCTTACCCCCACTTGCGTATTCCATGACCAAGTAGAGTGTCTTCTCTGTTTCAATAACTTCAAACAGTTTCACTGAAAAAAGAAAAAATGTAACTGTTGTGGAGTATTTGTTTATACTGTGAAGATGTGTCTTTGCCAAGGTACCTTCTGAATGGTTTAAAAAAGAGCTAAGTGGCAATATCTAGGCAGGAAGAGGTTAGGCAGGACTTCCAGGGATAGAGAGGATTCTGGAAAGAAGAAATGAGAAGCAAGGAGATACAGAGAACAAACAGGAGATGCAAGATAGTAGACCACACCACATGATAGAATGTAGAATAATATAAATGAGTTAATTTAAGTTATAAGAGCTAGGTAGAAACAAGTCTAAGCTACAGACCAAGCTTTTATAATTAGTAAGAAGTCTCTGTGTCATTATTGAGGAGCTGGCTGGTGGGAGAGAAAAGGAGTTACTACATGTAACTCTATAACTGGCAGCTTATAGACCTTAGGCAACAGTAAGTAGAATATTAGAATACTTGCTAACCTGAATAAGTTTAACTTTAAAATAAAAAACGTCATTCAAGAGTCATTACTTCTGTGGAAGAAAACTACTTACACCTTACCAAAACATGATCTGGTGGTAACTTATGAGTTGAAACAGTTTTTGAGAAGAAAAAGCCATAACCTTTTCTAGTTAGAATAAGATAATAAAAAGAGAAATTTTGCTGGGTGATGGTGGAACATACCTTTAATCCCAGCACTTGGGAGGCAGAAGCAGGTGGAGTTCTGTGAATTCCAGGCCAGCTAGGGTTACAAAGACTTTGTCTCAAAACTAAAAGACAAAACAACGAGAGAGAGAGAGAGAGAGAGAGAGAGAGAGAGAGAGAGAGAGAGAGAGAGAACTGAAAATCAGAAAGATGATTTTTCATGAGGGCTTAGAAAGACAGGGTGCGGCATTATCATGAAGTGTTAATGTTTGGTATAAAACAGAACCTACATTTACATAATATTAAAAAGGTCTGGTAAATATAGAACCAGACTTACACAGTGGGAACTATTCACCAATGATTACATTAGTGGCTACACGCAGAGAATACTTTTAAAGATGTAAGATACAATCTTTTTAAAAAGGTAAATTAAAAAACATTTTTTAACTATTTAGAATCAAGTGATTTTATATAACATATATGATCAATAAGTTTATTTGTAAACGGGGCAAAATAAAAACTTACTAGAGCAATTCAGTAAAACTGAAATTAACATCTTATTTTCTCCAAAATACAAAATTATTTTGCATATCAACACTACATTAAACTCAAATGTTTATTAATAAATACATGTAATTCTTCTCTATTAATAGCTGATGACATAAATCTCTGATTTAATGAGGAGATAGAAATGTGTGTGCATTAACCCCACAGCATGCAGTATAGTATCCAGCAGGCGATGCACAGCTGTAGAGGACAGCTGCCTAGCACCTCTATGACTTATCACTGTACCAAGTGCCATCTTCCCCAAGTTTTCACTTTTTCTTTTTATAGAGAGCAGCAGCAAAATTGTACACATTCAAATGCCTTTCCATGAAGGGAAATGCGTTGTCAGTCACTGATCGCATCTATGGACGTCATACCTATGTTAGGATGGTTCAGTATCTTCATTATCCGTACTTCCCGAAACAACTGTTTAAAAAAAGATAAGACATATTCTTGTTTAAGGAACAGAAAAATTCAAGCAGAAGCACACTGAAATCTCATTTGAAAACAATTCCTTGCTTACAAGACTGCCAGTTCTGGCAGAGAATCCAAGCACAGGCCTTCTCTGTTGCACCCTTGTAAATGAGCCACGAAACTCAGCTCTCTGTATTAATTCCATGGAGATCTGGCTTTTCCAAGAACACTGAACTGGAGTGGCCTATCTTGGTTCAGTATGTGAAGTTAGACACAATGAAACATCAACAACTCTGAATGTCCAGAAACAGAGGAAAAGACTATGGAAGCGACCCCAAATGTACTTCGTGAGGTCTGGTCACCAGAAACAAGTTTTTGGGGGTGTACACATGGGAGTGAGTATTTAGGTCCTAAAAGTCATGTCTTTTGGCTGTCCCAACTCTTAGTGAAAGATTCAGAAGCACTTTTAAGTAGACTTGTAGAATAACATTAAGTAATAATAAAATAGCCAGGCATACTGGAACATACCCATGATCCAGGAATTTAAAGGCTAAGGCAAGAAGATTATAAGTTCAGTATAAGCCTGGCTACATAGTGAGACTCTGTCTTGAGATACGGGAAAGGGAGAAGAGGAGGAGGAAGAGAAGAAATATTTTTTTAAGATTTATTTATTTTTTAGTTTGAGGCCAGAGTGAGTTCCAAGACAACCAGAACTACACAGAGAAACACTTAAAAGCCAAAAGAAAAAAAAAAAAAGACGCATTTATTTCTATTTTATGTGTTTTGCCTGCACTTATGTGCACCACACTGTACAGTGCCTTTAAAGGCCACAAGAGGGTGTCAGATCCTCTGGAACTAGAAATACAAATAGTATTTCTATTTGTAAACACTATGTGGGTGCTGGGAATCCAGTTTCTCTGGAAGAGCAGACAATCCCTTAACCCCTGAGCCATCTCTCTAGCTCCAAAAGGAGGAGTATTAAACATATTAAATAAAACAAAATAACACGAATGTTAAAATTTTCTTTCCCCTTAACTTTAAAATCTCTATAAAGCATTTCTCAAAAGTACAATTTGTGAAGTGGTAACGCGGCCACAGTGGGCAAGAGTGCTGCCGGTTGTCAAGTCTGGTGACCCGGGTTTAATCTGTGGTCCCCGTGGGAGAAGGAGAGAGCTTCCTCCTGCTCACTGTCCTCTGACACACATACACACCACGACACACATACAAATAAGGAAAATGCTCTTAAAAGTCATGAAATATAAAAAACAGCACAATTTTGAATCTTCTCCTTAACACTGGCTGCATAAATGTTAGGGCCAAAACCAAATTCAAGCATTTGTTCAAGGAAATAAAAGAACCAAGAACTGACAATATTAAAAAAAAAAACTTTTAAGACATGTTTTGTCAGAATAAAATCTAAAATTAGTGTAACCACAAGCAATGTTTCTCTAATGGCTTACTAAACAGCCTAAGAGCATGAAAAGATACCCAACTTAATTTGTCATTAGGGGAATACAACTCGAACCTGTAGTAAGAACACCTGGCACTCATTAGGATGACCGATGGCATTTAGCACATGAAGAGACAGAACAAACCTGATGGGGAGAGCTTAGAACCCTTTGGCATTGATGATTGATGGGTCAAGGAGAGGATGCTGTGGAAAATGATACAGTCCCATGGAAAACAAAATTCCTAAAGGAACTTAAAACTGAGGGAATTGAAAGCGAGGGTTCAAACAGATGAGTGGATAAACAAAATGGGATAATACAGATGCAGAGTCCAACACACAACACAGATGAGCCTTCAGGGTATTATACTGAAACAAACTAGTTCAGAAGACTAAACACTACATGACCATGACTCACAAGAGATAGTTCGGTCATGAACCTATCACGCAGAGCAGTGCTGCCAAGGACCAACTGGATGGCTGCTTATGGGCACAAGGCTTCAGTTAGGGAATATATAGATTCCTCTGGAGGTGGACAGCAATGCCCAACTGTACATCAACAGTGAGCGAAATAGTAAATGATAGTTTGTTTTAGTTTTGGGTTTGTTTTTGTTTTTTGAGACAAAGTCTCTGTGGTGGAATATTATTTTAAGATATGTTACATTATTTATGCTGTGGAATATTTGCTTAATAATGCAAAAATGTATTGCATTCTTTTATGTTGCATTTGTTTAACTCTGTGAAGCTGTGTTATTCTGCCTGCCTAAAATACCTGATTGATCTGATAAAAAGCTGAGTGCCAATAGCGAGGCAGGAGAAAGGATAGGCAGGAGAGGGCAGGCGGAGAGGATAGATGTAAGGAGAAACAGAGAAGAAGAGCTCAAGGAGCAAGAAGAAGAGGGGAGGATGCCAGGGGCCAGCCACCCAGCCACCCAGCCACCCAGCCACCCAGCCACCCAGCCACCCAATCATCCAGCCATGGGGTAAGAGTGAAAGTAATATACACAGAAGAAAGGTAAAAGGCCAGAGGCAAAAGATAGATGGGATAATTTAAGAAAAGCTGTCTAGAAACAAGCCAAGCTAAGGCCAGACATTCGTAAGAAAGAATAAGTTTCTGTGAATGATTTCCTGAAGAAATGGGCGGTGGGCTCCCCAAAAGAGTAAAAAAAAAAAACAAAACCAAAAACAACCAACAACAGGTCTCACTGCTTAGCTGGCTGTCCTGGAAGTCACTGTGTAGACCACAAACTCACAATGATTCACCTACCTCTACATTCCGAGTGCTGGGATTAAAGGCATGCTCCCAGCTGTAAATTTTAGTTTGTGTTCATATAACATATTAACAAAATAAAATACAATAAAAATACATCCCAACTGAAAAACCACTTGATCAAGAACAGCCTTATGTCGGGAAATGCTCGCTTCAAGCTAGACTTCCCTCCAGTGGCCAGCATTCCCCTGCTTCCTGCAACTGCCTGGCGCTATCACAATCAGCACCAACAAGCTCTCTGAATAGAATCAACCTTCCCCCACCGTTTTCTTACTGAAGGGTACATAGTAAACTTACTGAAGTAAAATTTTAGTTACATATTTTTCAAGCCAGCACTCGGGTCTCCAGAGTACCTGCTAGCATGACAGCTTGTACCATATAACATGATCATGGGACCAAGATCCCTTTCCCTCCCCTAGTGCCGCTGTCTGACAGACTCAGGTCTTCTCCAGGAATAACAGAAGTGAATGCCGAGAGGCAGGCACTGCTGGGGAGTGCCCCGGAGACTGCCCAACACAATTACCTTTTACATAAACCAATGAGTCATCTATTTGTAATAGAATAAAGTGGGTAATTTGAGAATACCAGATATAAGTTGCTAATGAAACTGCAATGTGTGGGCCAAGTAAATGTAAATGATTAAAATTAAATATAAGACTTTATCAGTAGATTGTTTCCTGATTGTCACTATAATCTTTCATGAAATAGAACACAGCTAAGAACAGTAGCAAATCTATTCTGACTTTATGAATTTAATTCATGTTAGATAAAGTACAGTTCTAACCAGAAAACTTAAGCTATAGAAAAAAGTTCATCCTACATTGTACAAAGAATGTACATTTATGCATTTAATTTAAATGTTAAATTCATTCATTCATTTTATTTTTATTCATTCATTCATCCATTCATTCACTTATCTGAGATGGGATTTCACTGTGCAGCCTTGACAGTCCTGAGACTCATTCTGTCAGTGTTCAAGGCTGGCCTTGAACTCAGCTATCAGCCTCCCTCAGCCTCCCGAGTGCTGGAATTAAAGGCATGTGACACCACTGCTCAGGTTAAATTCTGTATCATTTTAGCATTTAAAATACATGTTCCTCTCTTTAATCTACTCTTCCAACAACCACTGCCCTTATCCCTACAATGTGGGGTAGATGCTGCCCTGCTCTACTGGGCACAGGCCCTGCCCATGTCCAAAAGGACAGGTCCATGAGCCATGGCATAAGCAGGATCCCTGGGCTCCTTGATTTTATCTCCTCTTTATTCTTGGAACAGTGTGCCAAGTTACAAAGCATGACACTGTCACACAAAGAACATTAGTTACTCTTAATAAAAATCACTGCCAACTCAGGTCTTCATAGAAGCAAAATGGTTATGATGTATGCCAAAGTGATCAAAGCAGAGTAATGTCTATATTTAAAAGTTATTTATGTGCCTGAATATGTTTATATGGACAGCATGTGTGCAGCTCCCACAGAAGCCAGAAGAGGGTGCCTCAGTCCTTGAGACTGGAGCTCCAGGTAGTTGAGTAGCTCACTAAGGGTGGTGCTGGGAACCAAATGGGCAGCAGGTTCTTCCTCAGAGCACCTCCCAGCCCTGATGTCTAAGGAGACAGCTGAGCTGTGTGCCCTTCAAGATGTTTCTCTACAGCACGAGTTTTTATTTAGCTGTTTTTGCTTTTTTAAAAGCTGAGCTTTTACATAATAATTTGGTTCATGAGTTTTTAGTCTCTGGCTAGAATTTGGAATGTAGCCATTCTATCAAAGACAGACTAATCTGGGATAGTAATCTTGTAAAAGCTGAGACATTTAACAAAAAATAGTACTTTAAAAGGACACTCCATTTTGACCAGGAGATCATGCACGGAAGTCAGTTACAGGTAGAACCAAAGTTCTGATTAGAAAGTAATTTTAAGAAATTAAAAGAATAATGTGCAGCTATTGGGGCTCTTCTATCTCAAAAATGACTTGCATATTGTTTTAATACATATTTAAATCACTCTTATGTATATTTTTAAATAACTCTTATATATATTTAAACCGATTTCATTGGTAGGGAGGCTGGCTTACAGTCCAGAGGCTCAGTCCATTATCATTGTGGGAGCCTAGCAGCCTGGAGAAGAGCTGAGAGCCCTACATTATAATCACAGGCAACAAAGGGAGAGGGGGAGGGAGGGAGGGAGGGAGGGAGGGAGGGAGGAGAGGGAGGCTGAGGCTGGGCATGGTATGGGCTTTTGAGACCTCAAAGACTACCCCCTAGTGTCACCTCCTCCAACAATGTCACACCTCCTACCCCTTCTAACTCTTTAAAAGAGCTCCCTGGAGACCAAGCATCCCCATATATGAGCCTATGGGGCCATTCTTATTCACACCACCAAAGTTAAGATGACGGCAATCACAGAAGGAAGCAGTTGCTGCTAAGAGTTCTGATTTTTTTTGGTATGATGTGTTAAGCATGGAATGAGCTGCCAGAATTCTGCATCATCAACCATCCTTCCACACAAAGAAACTGCACACTGGCTACGTATGGCCCATTGTCCGACAGGAACTAGAGCGTGTTCCTGGAGAAAGGGCTCTTAGAAGGGAGCTCAGGTTCCATGGAGTCCTAAGGGCAGGACCTTAGGTAATGTGATCAGGATCCTTACAGGAGGAGGGCTTAGCAAGGATGGCTAGGGTGTAGAGATGCATTGAGAAGAGAGCTATCTGCATGCCAAGGAGAAGCCTCAGTAGGAACCAACACTGCAAACCAACACCTTCTTGGACTTTCAGCCTTCAGAACAGTAATAAAACTTTCTATTGTTTAGGCCACCTGTTCTGTGCTATGTTGTTCTGATGGTAGCTCTAATCACAGTTGTTTACCTGAATCTAGAGAAATCTGGACAAATGAACACACGGTGTCAGCAAGGATCTAAAAACGTTCTCAGTACCAGCTTAAACCTCTTTGTTTCCTGGGTGGGCACAGGAGAGAGTCTGGAGGATGAGGGAGACAGGAGCTTAGGGCGAGTCTTCTGCAGAAGCCCACCAAGTCAGAGGGAGCAGGAAGAAGAGCCAGTGGGCTGGCATCTTTTAAGACGTCAATGTTGGCAGTGCTCGCCTTTCCTAGGAAGGTGGAAAGAGGAGCAGAGCCTTCAGACTGCAGTCAGAAGTCTCCTGATGGACCCTTGTTGCTAACATCACCCATCATAGCGTGTTCACAAGGACTTCAGGTCCATAGATTCGATGTTCTGACATTACTTCTTTCTTTCTTGTCTTCAAGCCATGACGACATTGTGACGTTTCCAGCACACATGAACTGGCAAGAGCGCTGAGAGGATGCTCGCTAGCTCCCTCCAGGCTTTATGTTTCAGGTCTGCTGTGAACTGGATGGCAAAGTCAATATTTGTTATAACCGCCGTGTTAACAGAACTAAAGGGAGCCTTGGCTATAAAGCAGGGCCTTTACTTTGTGAACTCAGACAGCTGCTCTAATTGTTTAGGGCCTTTATTGCTTCCTGCTTGATCCCTGGTTTTGCTCTAGGTAGCTCAAGTCACCGGACAATCTTCAATTTTGTGGAAGGGTACTGCTCTCTTGAGGGCTGAGGTCAGGACTAGCCGAGCTCCATGTGTCAGTCAGCACTTGTCTCAGTTAGGAGAATTTTCTTTTTCTCATCTCAACTAATCTCTGTTCCCTCCAACAGCTTTCACTCTTCTACCTATCACTTTTTTGTGTGGCAGGGAAAACAATCTGCTGTATTTAAACTAGTGGACTGGATATGGCCAAGTCATCTGCCATCCTAACTCCATGCATGTCTGGTTTCCATCATGTCAGAGAACCTCTCCGCAGCTTGAAGACAGAGGATGATTCTGCAACCACAGCTACCTCACTTTCCCAGGCTAACTCCAATTACAGTAAATGGGGCCTGGAGAAGCATGTGCATGTGTGTGTGAGTCTGTGTGTCTTTGCGTGTGTGAGCACATCTGGTGCCTTTCAGCACAGCCTTCTTAGCTTTTCAAGTACTCCATTCTGATGTGGGTTTAAGAGGGACAAAAAGCCCTCTCTGCCACCCCATCTGCACCATTGGCAGCATTTCTGGGCCCATTAGTGAACTCAAGTGTGGGTTTGCTTTGCCCTGCAGGAGAAAGGCAGTTTCTAGACTCACTGAGAAATCATATGTATGCTGTGCCTACATTAACAGAACCCTGCTGATTAAATGCTCAGCTTAACGATTTATTGGATCATTATGAATCTCCTTTTATAGTCTTCAGATATCTCACTGAGACATCAGTTTAACCAGATATTTATAAAAATACTAGTAGTAGCACTATAAAATTTAAGTTAACTTCCTTTTGTTTACTTGTTCTCTGCTTTGCTTTGTTTAGAGAAGGGTCTCATGTAGTCCATGGTAGCCTGCAGCTCACCATATAGCCCAGACTAGCCTAGTTACTTGTAGGCAGAGTAATGGTCTACCAGCAGCTCTGAGAACCCAGAGTGCAAAGGAAATGTACTGCTTACAGGGTGGGAAAAAGCAGCACCTACACTATGGGCAGAGCAGAGGCCTGGAGGACCCTGTGGAGCAGAGTCTACTTGGGGACACAGGGAAGGAAAGATCCAAGATGTTGGGCAGGCCCGTGGGATGGAAAAGAGGACCTAGCTGGAGGCATGGGGAAGGGGAGTCCCTCAGGAGCCTAGCAGGCCTCTGGGTGGGGAGGAAGAGGCAGGCCTGGCTAGTCACATGGCGAGGGTAGAAGATTCTTAGAGCAACTAAATGGGCAACACTTCTGAAACAGCCAAGCTAAAGTTCATAGGTGACGTCACTATTCTTCCACAGTAAAGTGGATGCATGTTTCACAGTTAATAAAGGTCCAGCAATCAGAAGTTTTAGGTTTCACAGAATGCTGGCATACAAACAAAGAAACTACTGCTGAAAACCAAATAACTCCTTAGTTAGTAATGTCTGATCCTAGTACAGAAAGGGAATTCAAAACTGCCATGAAGAACAGGAAAGATTTTTCTGAGGAAGTGAAAAACATATAAGAAGCAAGGAGGTGAGTTGGCATCAGGCAAAGGAAGGGGTGCAAAGCTGCAAAGGCCAGGCAGCTGAAATAAAGAACATAAAGAGGAACTGGTGAAACTGAAGCTGGAGGAATGGGTCCTGAGAAGGAGGGGAAGAGCTATGCAGGGTGATGGTCCTTACAGTAGGGAGGAAGGTAGGGTCGTCATGAGTTTAAGAGGTCACAGGATGATGAGGTGAGCAGGGCCCTAGATAGGTAGAGAGAGGTCATAAGCTCAACTCTGCAGTTGGGTGTCTCGGAGAGTAGATTACAAGGACATCTCAGAGTAGTCTAAGGTAGAGATAAACCCAAAGTTCACCAATAGGAAAAGATATATACCTGGTAACCTCTGATCAGCCTAAGAAGAAAGTATAGCGGGAGAAGTCCTATAGATAAGCCTTGCAGAGCTTCCCATGTAACAGCCAGCATCAGGACAATGACCTCAAGGTCAGCCTGGTCTATAGAGTAAATTCCAGGACAGCTGGGGCTGTTACACAGAGAAACTCAGTCTCAAACAAACAAACAAACAAACAAAAAACAACAATCAAACAAAAAAACCAAAACCAAACTACAAACAACAACAACAACAAACCCCATGGATATTCTCATCATTTTGGTTTCATTGAACCAAATCAGACTTGGATAACACATTTTCTTCAGTCTACTACACACATGTAACAAGAGCTGAAGGGGCGAATACCCATTCGTGGATTTACTCAGCTAAGAAGTGGAAGATGTCAGCATGCGTAAACACTCGAGCAACTGACATTTCCACATGTCTGACAAGTACTCCTGCTAAGAAGCACTGCCAAAGAACTTGTTTTTGTCTTGATTGAACTATTTGCCAATTACTCAGTTGTTTGTCTTAGACATTTGGTTTTACTGAGTACTACCTGGTTCTATCTTACAGAGACTGCATTCTTCAACATGTAGCGATTGTTTTATAGAAGTTCTGGGCCATTTTCTCAGCCTACCAGATAGGGCTGGGCATTACCGGAAAACACTCATCAATTCAAGTAGCTCAGATCACCAGATACTGGCAGCAAATGGATGAGATAGTCAATAAGTCAATAAAGTATCTTTTAAAGATTTCAGTTATTGAAATTTCAACACCTCTGCAAAATCTCATTATCTTCTAGCACAGAGATTCACATTCTATACATTTTTAATGTGACCTGTTATTTTATAGCATAATTCTGAGTAATGGTAGTCTTGCTTTTACTTTAATTAATTAATTAACTTTATTATGTGGTCTTGCTCTGTTGTCCAGGTCGAGTCTACTTCCTGCCTTAGCTCCATTCGTAGCTGGGACTGCAGGCATCATAGCCATGCCCGACTCTTTGTTTTGTGTTTCTTTTTTCTTCTTTAGATTTTTGATAGTCAGGAAATCACTCTGACACAAACAGCCACTTTTTAAATGTGTAATACAATTAAAATATAGTAAAAATGAAAACAGGGTGCTGAAGAGATGGCTCAGTGGTTAAAAGCACTGGCTGCTCTCAGTTTGGCTCCTGACGTTCACACTGCTGCTCACAACCATCTGTACCAGCTCCAGGGAATTCAGTGCCCTATTCTGGCCTCTGTGAGCACTGCATGCATGTGGTGCACAAACATCTATACAGGCAAAATATGCATATCTGCTGTAGGATAATGCTCTTGTACACTATAAAGATTTGTCGCTCGTACTGGTTTAATAAAATGCCGATTGGCCAGTAGCCAGGCAAGAAGTATAGGCAGGGCAACCAGCCTAGAATTCAGGGAAAAGGAAAGGCAGAAAAGCAGATATGACTGACTGGGAGACATTGCTGAGGTGATGAGTAAAGGCAAGTCTAAACATTCAGACATGGAATGACTGCAGTCTTTTTTTTTTTTTTAATTTATTTTATTCTGCCAGGTAGTGGTATGAACCTTTAATCCCAGCACTTGGGAGGCAAAGGCAGGCAGTTTCCAGCCAGACATAAGAGGAAGCAGGATGAGAATGCTAAACTGAGAAAAGGTACCAAGTCACACGGCTAAACATAGATTAAAAATTATGGGTTAATCTAAGTGAAAGAGCTAGTTAGTAAAATGCTGGCGCTACCGGTCCAGCATTTATAACCAATATTATGCCTCTGAGCCAATTATTTGGGAAGTGGCTGCTGGGTACTTGAGAGTTTCAGGCAGGACAGAAACTTCTGACTACAAATACCTATAAAATAATACAATTAAAAAAAATGTAAGTTCATAAGCAATACACAGGAAATATAGTAGTGTCAGCAGAGATGAAGTATGCAGGTAACCCAGAGAGAAGAAATCTTCATTTGATAAACTACTACACCCATGTTTCAGGATGGACATTTCTGAGAAAATGATAATTTTATAGTTGAAGCCCATCAGTTATAAACAAAACTGTCCCATTGGTTGGTTTCTCACATGGCATTACACATAGCTGAGAAGAACCGCAGAGATTACTAATGTGAGTCAGAGAACATTCTCAAAAAAATCACAACCCTATGAGGTGAATCTTGTGCTACGAAGGAGTCATCTCAGACACCTTATGAGATTTTGTCAGATTAGACTCCACAAATGATATAAGCATAGAATGCAAACAGCATTGAAGACACTTTCCCAAAGGCCAAATTGTTTTTAGAGACTTCATATTTTAAAAAGAACTTCGGATTTGAGATGTCTTAAACAATCACTACCTCATATTTAGATACTTTTATCTGTCAAGGATGTTGGAAAAAGAAATATTTCCTATGAACACAGAAGAGAATGAAAGAGGAGTCATCTTACATTCAGACTAAATCAGGATAAGATTTAGTCAAGTGCTCCCAAAAATGAGATCAAGAAGAATCTATGTCTTATTTTCTGTGCCACAGGCATGTCCACCCCTAGGTCTTACTGACCATTCTGGCCTGATGCTCACTCCTGGGTCTTGTCTTACTGTTTGGCCTGATGCTCACCCCTGAGTCTTACTGACTGTTCTGGACTGATGTTTACTCCTGGGTCTTGTCTTACTGTTCGGCCTGATGCTCACCCCTAGGTCTTACTGACTGTTCTGGCCTGATGCTCACCACCCCTGGGTCTTACTGACTGTTCTGGCCTGATGTTTACTCCTGGGTCTTGTCTTACTGTTTGGCCTGATGCTCACTCCTGGGTCTTGTCTTACTGTTCGGCCTGATGCTCACCCCTGGGTCTTACTGACTGTTCTGGCCTGATGCTCACCCCTGGGTCTTACTGACTGTTCTGGCCTGCAGGACTTGACTGACAGTGCAGGGGAAAGCAAACGGCTTGCTCTTTGCACTCTGATGCTGAGATACGACTGACTGGGGGATGCTGCTGATGCGATGAGTAAAGGCAAGTCTAAACATTCTGTGAACAGAATTAGACAAACCATAAGCTTCGTTTGGCTTTTTCCCCTGAAAAGTAATACTTTTCATAGGAAGTAAATGTATGAACAGGCTTAGAAGATGCAGACTGCATCATTTGTGTTTGTTTGGAAAAGCAACATTTTAGGAAAGATTTCCAGGCTCTTCACAGATGTTTTTATCAACAAGCAGATCTTCAGTTATTCAGAAAAATAAGGCAATGATTAACTTCATGGCCACATGTTCCCCCTAGCAAAATTAATGTTATATGACCTTTGCCTAGCTCTGCTGGGAAAGACCAAACTGGGGTGTCACATTACCATGTATCCTGGAAGAAGTCTCAAATGTCACTTAAAATCACTCCACTTATCAGAGGGACTCATGATGTGATCCAGGAAAAGTATAAAATATGGGTGGGAGGTAGGCAAGGTCAGAGTGCATTTCATCAACTGCTGTTTGACTCACCCTGACACATGGGTCAGTTGAACTCCCATGCCATGGTGGCTTCAGCTCAGAATAGCATAAGTGTCTTAAGTAGCTCATCAGCCCAGAGAGGGACGCTCTGTCACTTCCACAGCTGTATCCAGGTAGGATAGATGCTGGGGCTATGAGAAGAGCCATCCCCAGGACTGTATCATGTCAGCACTATACTAACTCCAGTTCTCAAGAGAAGAGCACAGAAAACACCAGTCCTCATTACGCAAATATGCCAGTGCTCTGGAGTTTTACTGGTTGTCAAACTTAAAATGAACCCATCGAAGTACAGAGACTGGTCTCTATGGAGAAATGCATAAAAATGCACAGCTACTTGGCTCCAAGACCAGTGGGAAGAAGGCTCTGGTTCACTAGGATCATGAAAATTATAGATAAACATAGCAAACTAAGAACTTCTTGCAAGAGTCTCTCTTAGAAATCCAAAGTCACTTATATGACTTTTACATTTACAAATCTGATACTACTATAGGCTACTGAAATCACAACAGGTATTATATAGCTCATACACTAAAATAGTTGCTTCATTTTTAAAATACTAAAAGTTTGTATCTGAAAAGGTTTCCCGTTGAAGTCCTTAATGAAGTAAATGGTTTTGGTTACTCAATGACCCCTGTCCTAGCTGCCTTCTCTTCTCTATTCCTGCTTGTTCTTCGTGCTTTGACAGAGCACTGTGTACTGTAACTTAATGTCTAAAGTGAGTGTGCATGAAAGAAGAATCAATGGTGCAATGAAAGAAGACACACCTCTGGAAATATTACTCAGAACTAGGTTTTTACTAAGAATTCAACATACTTCAACACTTAGGGCTGGCTGGACAGATGGCTCAGAGGTTCACAGCAAATGCTGGAACAGTTCAATCATTATGGTCAGAGTCTGGACTCTAACACACACACCAACAGCAAACAGTTCTAACTCAGCCCAGAGGGATTTGACATCTCAGAAGGGCCCATGCTCACATACAAACATGTGCAACCCACATATATATGTGCATTTACATATAAATAAAATATCCCACAATATTTGATACAAAACATAGTCTTATGAATTAAAGGGAAATTCATGATACATACATCTTGCTAAAATCTATGCAAATATTTTTAAACATAAGAATCAATAAAGTTTTAAACACTTCTCTCCAGGTATTTTTAGTACATGATGATCAATTTGCATTAGACACATTTGAAACCTCCTTATAATAAGCCATAATCATTAAATCTTAGATCCTGTCTTTTCATGGTATACTGGTAAAATGTAGTGTTGTATCTAACAAAAAGTTTATGCTTGACTCTACAGAATCATATATTAATAAAAACTCACATTATTTATTAAATTAATTAAATACCTTTTGTAGACTCGTAGGGTTTAGCTGAGTTTTGTCTATTATTTTCACAGCTACCTAAAAAAGAAAGTAATAAACTACATTTGAGAGATGGCATTTAATGACTAAAACCCTGCAAAGGAGACAGTTTCGTTTCACTCTTATCCATGCACCATTTACTTCTATGTGGATGGTCACACAATCAGAAGACGTGGTCTAGATAATTTATTGGCCTTAGAACATAGATTATTGACTTGTCATTAATCTCCTGATTCCACATCAATAGAATTAGGCCTATGATATTTCTTCCACATTTTTCATTTTAAAATTATAAAAATAATAGTCTATCTTAATCTTGTTTCTCAAAATATTGACAGGTGACATTATAGGGAAGAACTTGTATTTTTGGCAAATGAAATTATTGTGCATGTAGCGAAAGTGAACACATAGACTTCCTAGTAGCAAATTAACAAAAGGGATTTTTAAGTCTTCGAAGGCTTTGCCTAGTACGGCCTGAGTGTGAACAGCCCTGGGGTGGAATGGACAGGAAGGAAGGAACTCAATGGGATTACATCACTATGTGGACAGCAAAGTGAACACTCATTGACACCCTGTGGTTGAGACTAAAAAAAAGAGTAATCCAATCCTGATACAAAATTTTAGATATTTACTGAAATAGTCTTTAACCCTGCTGTACACACTGCAGATTTATAGTAGTATGTACAGGAATATGTGTAAATATATATATTCTTTCTGTGCAACAATAATTCCAAATACATAAGATTAGTGGAATGTGTTTGTACAAGCCAACAATTCCAGCACTTAGAAAGTGAAGCAGGAAGACTCAGATTTCAAGGTCAGCCTCAGATGGGCAGCAAGTTCAAAGCCAGTCTGGGCTACAAGAGATCCTGTCTCGACAACCCTCACTAAACAAACAAATGATATTTTAGAAGTAAATTCTCTTATCAGCTGAAAAAAAACTGTATAGTAGTAATATTAGCTTGATATTATCTCCGAACAGATAAAAATTAGTAAGCAATTTTCTACACATTTTCATCTAACTTAGCCTAGGTAGTAATTCACAGATACTTATCCCAGCCTCCTATCAAGTGCAAAGTAGGAACAGTAACCAGAAGTGTTCACATAATAGATAAACTTCAGCTAATCTGCAACACACCTCGTCTATAAGAGATACTATAAGGTAGAGGTGAGTCTTTCCTTGGGGGTAAATGGTCAGGAGTTCTGCTATGAAACCAACATGTCTGTAAATGCTCCATGTGCATATCTCAGTGTGCACCAGGTCACAAGGTACCATTCATTTTCCAACATCAACTATGAGAAAGTATTTTTTAAACAAGACTCTGGAGCAAGGTCCAGGCAAATACTAAAAGGCATGAAAACTTACCTCTCTACCTGTTAGAACATGTCTTGCCAATTTCACTTTGGCAAAATTTCCCTTCCCTATTGTTTTCTGTAAGCGGTAATTTCCGATGTGAGGCTGTTCATCTGTGGCTGATGTAATGGAGTTTCTACACCGGGGAATGTTCTGTCTGCTACTTGACTTGGTAGGCGGGATGTGTGCTTCAGTATATCCATCCACAGATGTATGCTAGAAAAAAGCACAGAGCTCCTGGTCACTTTGATTATTATAAAACGACAATGAAAAGACTACAAATAATGTTCATTGACAGTTCATCTTCAATGAAAATACATCATTCTACACAATTTTAAAATATGAACACACTGTTTATCATTGCTTCCCAAGTTAAGAACCATTACCAGTGGGTACAAAATTTAAAATTTTCTACACATCTTTAAGTTTGTATTTTGATTTCCAAAATCGACAGGTAGATTGCTGGGTACCTCACAGACCATTCTTCCTATAAAAGCTGTGACCATTTTGGGTTGAGTGATATTACCCATTACTGTCTCATTAGAAGGGCAGCATCTTTACTATCATGACTAATACTCTCAGAAATATGGCTGGCTGTTTCTCTGATCAAGGGCTCCTTGATCCTTTTTATTTCTTGACCTTGTCTCTCTCTCTCTCTCTCTCTCTCTCTCTCTCTCTCTCTCTCTTTCTTCCTTCCTCCCTCCTTTTTTCCCTCCCTTCCTCCCTCTCTTTCTTTCTTTCCTCTTGTACACTGGCATCAAACCGTGTGTGGTAAAATAACCTTGAACTTTAGATCCTCTTGCCCCCACCTCCTGAATGCTGAGACCACAGGAGTGTTTCACTATATGTGGTTAATGCAGTGCTGGGAATTCATTTGACAGGACCTTGGGGGCAAGCCTCTTGGTATACCTTTAAGGAATTATCTGAATGATATAATCAGGGTTGGGAAATCCACCTGAACTTGAGGTCCTGAAATGAATAAAGATTAGAAAGTGAGCTGACCACCAGCATTCATGGCTCTGCTCCCTGACTCTGGAGCAGTTATGATTGCTGCACCATGCTCTTGCCAACATGTCTTCCCTCCATGATGGGCTGCATTCCCTTGAAGAAGCAGAATAAACCCTTCTCTTCTGTGTAGCTTCTTGTCAGGCACTTTGATACGGCATCAAGAAGAGTAACTAATATACAATTTAACCCAGGACATTCAAAAAATATCCCTATGTACATGTGCCTATGTGCTGAGAACTGGTGGTAGGAAAATGTTCACGTCTTTATCTTCCATAATTAGGTCATATTTCTATAAGAGAAGAAAGCCTCATGTGTACAGCAAAACATAAATTCGTAACATACAAAAGTCTCAACTCTGAGCCACAGTGTTTCAGGCAGTATTTTTTTTATTTTTGCACTGTGTGAAGTAATGGTGAGCACAGTGCAAAGTGTGGGTGTTGTGTGTTCAAAAGCCAGAGCTGCAGTGAAGTCTTTCACTGTGAAATGTAAGAGTGCTTCCAGAGGCACCTTGGACTCACTGTGTGTTTGCTTTTAAACTAATACCTGGGCACTGTGCTGTGACATAAACTCTATTGATAAATCATGTGCTGTTTGATGACAGCAGACTCTAGGACATTGTGCTATGACATAAACTCTATTGATAAATCATCATGTGCTGTTTGATGACAGCACACTCTAGGACAAGGTGGGCTCCTTTGTCTTGGATTCTAGCATGTCTTTCTCAAGTCCTCTGAGACTCACTGTCCTGGTGTAGGCTGGCTCCCTGCCCCTGTAGTAGGGACGGAGAATAGTAAAAGGTAAGGCATTAAAATGCCTGTGCAGGCTGGAGAGACGGCTCAGTGCTTGAGGGCTTGTACTGTTTCTGAAAAGGACCCAAGTGTGCTTCCCAGGACTCTCACCCAGTGGCTTACAACCACCTGGAATTTTAGCTCCTGGGATCTGGGGCTCCTCCACAGATATTGTACTTACATGCAAACATGCCCTCCCCCACAGACACACACAGAGACAGACAGACAGACAGACAGACACACACACACACACACACACATACACACGATGTAAGTAAGAATAAACTCTTCAAAACAAAAACAACACTGTGTCCTTGAGAGCAGCTAGAAGGTGAACCATTTCCAACAGAGGTCAGTACTGATTATCCCATGGTATAAAAAATGCCTGTGGTGGAAACAAGAAGCCAGAAGTTCATCCATAGATGCCCAATTGGAAACCCTAGCATGACTGTTTAGCAGGGTTTCCCAGTTGTTTCTGCAGGAGCTTTTAAGTGCTTACACTGCTTTCCATCTATCTGCTGATAGATGCTGTTCTACTTTGCAGCCTCACCCTCACCAGAGGGCAGCACTGTTCTGCCTGGGCCTCTCAGGCAGAAACCCCAGCTACATCCTCAGCGGAGCTTCCTCAGCCCTTTCTGCTGGGAGCTGTGAACACCTAATCTGATGACGATGACGTGTCTGTTGCTGGCTACCTTCTTCTCTTCCTCTCCCTCGTTCCCTCAACTGGACCAATCCTCATTTCTGACCAACCTGATGTTCCGCTAGCTGCTACATGATATTTGGTCTTTTACTTTTGTTTAATAAACTTATTTATATGAAACCAAAAGTACATTCCCTGGATAAAACATGAACTTTTTACTGCTGTCAATTTTTGCGAACCTCGAATTTGTTATATAACATCACATGGGTCTCTCTAGAACTATTTGGATTGTTTATCTCACTCCTTCCTGACCAGTGGCTCAATTCTCAAGTAGGATACCTGGCAAGAATATGGATTTACTTCCTGCTAAGTAATGGAGTAAGTTTAGAACTCAGCCCTTTGGCTGTTAGATACAACATGTTATAGTTGCCTAGTTACAGCATTTTGGGGGATTTTAGTTCACATTTTTTATCATAAAATAAGAAATTCTAATAGTATTACTCTTTCTCATTATCCACTCCATCCAGCAAACCCCAACTTCTTTGGTCTTTCTGCAGCAGGAGCAGTATGTCCCTGAAGCTGCCCAAGAAGCTAGAGGACCAAGATGAAGATATTATCAGTTTTCACACATAAACCCTGAGGGTCACCAGACTCCAACAGCCAACTCCTAACATTTCTGCCTATAGCACTAGCTAAAATAAAGGTCTCCGATCTGGGAGCTGCTCACACAAAACGCACTGAATTGTTCTGTGTCTGTGTCCTTAACTGGGCAGTGGAGCTAAGAATAAAGGGGGTCTTTACCTTAGAACCACCTCAGGACATTCTGAGGATTAGATAATAATTTATATGAAGGCGCCTAGGACAGTACACAATGAGCCCTGTGTATTTATTACTGAAAATGAAACAAACAAAGGCACAAAACAGTCCTCCCTATCCCCAAATAGTCACACCTTTTCCCTGAGTATCCAGGACCTGCAACAGCTTCTGGAAGAGTTTCTGTGAGCAACCGAACCTGTTCTGGCTAGCTCAGGAGAAAAGGAATTGTAAAGTCTGTAAGTAGCTGAAAAAATTCCCTGAAGATGAAGCTTGTATTCATGAAAGAAGACAAGAATGGGCAAACAGACAAAGCAAAGTAATTATATACAGTTCTAGTGTCTGAAAATGAATAAAATAAGGTGAGTGCAGAGTGCAGCGAAAACTACCTTAGATAGGATGGACAGAATAGATGGCCGCCTGCACTCCACCTAGATGACAAGGAGCAGAAACAACAGAACAACAATCCTGCCAGTGAAATGAGAGCAAAACCTCCAGTCATGTGCTTGGTGAGTTCATGGAAGGAAGGCACAGAGGCAGAGACAAAAACTGGGCATCTTTCTCCAAGGCCCACATCTTAAAAGTTCAGCTGCCCAAAGGAAAAATTGCAAATTTCTACTACAGCATCCAGATGGTTTCTGGTCACAGATATGGTTCCCTGCAAAACTAGCCACACTAAACCAGCTAAAGGCAAGGAAGGCGCAAGACTCCAACGATCAGGTAAAGAATAAGCAAGTGAAGGCATGAACACACCAAACAGCAAACAAATGATAAGGTAACTAGAGGCCAGCACACATCTCTGTCTCACAATTATAATAAAACCATGTTATGGCTCAAGGTACGGTGAATGCTTAATGGGCAGTACCTCTTTTGTTCTTTATAACAACTTGATAGAAAAAAGCATACCACAACCCACATTTCACAGAGGAGGAAGATATGTTGTGGATATCTGATTCTTTTGGGTTCATCCAATTGTGTGTGAATATCAGCTGAGGATCTAGAATATGGCTCAGCCGTCAGAGCAGTTACTATTCTTACAGAGGACCTGGGTTTCATTCCCAGTACCCACATGGTAGCTCACAACCTACCATAACTCCAGTTCCAGGAAATCCAATGCTCTCTTCTGGAACCCACAGACATAATCACACATGTGAGGCACACGCATGTAGGCAGACAAAACATGCATATAAAATAAGGTAAATACACCTACATTTTTTAAAGGTAGGATTAGTCACCCTGTTAATACTAGAAAAAGGAAAATTGCACTGGATGTTTCATTTGGGAAAGGGCTCTTTCTTTCCTTGAGTTATTTCTTACTTGGTACTGAAGTCAGAAGGTAGCCTGGTAAGTTCTAGACAACTAAGTGCAGTTTATAAATATCAGGGCAAAATCAGAAATCTTGAAAGTCAATAGAGAATTATGCTTTCACAATTTTGCTCAATGTAGTTACACCATACGTAAGATATATCTCAAAATTAGACCTAATTTCAATTGCTAAATCCAAATCCTCCCACAAGGGCGTGTCATGCTTGTTTTGTTCTAGGCAGGCAGTATTTTCTTCTACAGGTATCTCCCTTCAAGAGCTTGGCTATAATTTCTTTTCATTATTTTCATTACTCAACTGTTGTCAAGCCTGATATTAAAAGAACAAGCACCCATCTTCCCACATGCGTAAAAGGAAACAGTGGAAGAGTGGGAAGAGCTCCTGCATTTGGCTCTCACGATAGAGTCACAGGCTTGAGTTAACAGCAAGTCTTAAACTCTCACCTCCCCACCTCACTAGTCACTGATTTATTTACTCAGTCAGCCAAACTTTATTTTGATCTGTATGTACACAGTGTTGTCCCATATGAGAGGACAAGAGAGCTAAGCAGACACAATATCTGTCCTCAAACAATTCCTATGTCAGTAGACAAACAGGAAGCACAAGGAACAATAAATATGTGAGCCACCCAGCACAGCACCAAACAGCAGTTCCTGTATGGAACACAGTGAAGCCTGTTAGGGGCCGCAAGCCATGGGCTGTCACAGAAGGGTTGGCGTTGGAGAAGACACAGAGTGAAGTGAAGGCCTAGGGCTGGAGAAGGGAGATGGGAGACATCAAGTGCTAAAGGGTTCCTTAATGAAACAAGCACTTAGTATTTTTCTCTTGAAACATGGAAGCTGTGAAAGTAAAGTGCCCTCTTCTCACGGCCTCTGCTCATGTGTATTCACACATGTGCACATCCACGTGCTTTCTGTTCCTCCTCAAGCGTGTCACACTGGGTGTTCAATGTTTCACCAAAGAGGAGGACCAAACACATCTCAGACGACAAGAAGCCTACTTAGTTGTCAAGGAGACTCTGACTTTCCTTTGTGAAATCCTGGCTTGGCTGAGATACTAGAACAATAAAGAACACACCCTCCAAATTACCCCAGAGTGGACAGAGGGCTCAGTACTCTCTTGGGTGCTTCAATGATATCTAAAATTACCTACAGCTGCACCAATGTATTAAAACGCAGCCTAACATCAAATGAGTATTGTGTTTTCTTATAGATACAAATCTGGATTGGTGAGTGAATATTCACACTTCCTGTGAAGTGAGACCACACAGTATTAGACTGCAAGGTAGGGCTGCTACAGCTCTGCCCTGGATTCGGTAATATATTACTTTCTAAATAAACTACACCAGCATAAATACAGGCTTGGCTACTGTAGTAGGACCTTTCTGTGCTGGCCTGAACTCTCAAATACCCAGTAGCCACTTCCCAAATAACTGACGTGGAGGGTTAATATTATAGTAAACACTGTGCCAGTACTTCAGGCAGATTACTAACTAGGTCTTTTGCTCAAGTTAACCCATACTTCTTATTTATGCTTAGCTACATGGCTTGGTACCTATTCAGAGAAGCACTGTCATCTTATTTCCTCTGTGTCTAGCTGGTGTCTGCTTCTCTTCTTCTCCAGAATTCTCTTAGTTTGGTGGTCCCACCTATACTTCCTGCCTGCTACTGACCAATAAGCATTTAATTAAACCAATACAAGTAACAAATTGTTACAATGTACAAGAGCATTATCCCACAAGCTACTGAAATCTAATAACTATATTTGTTCTTACCAAGTCATGTTACAAAGGAATCTGAAAAATATGTTTTCACTAACAGAGGAATAGCTTTTATTGGATAAGCCTGACAGCAGAATAAAATATACAGCTTTCTAGACAAAACACTAAAGGCAATTTTTAGGCAGCTTAGAATAGCTAAATACAGAAAGTATGCAAAACTGGAAAAAATTTAGGATGTAAGAAAAGTATCTTCACTAAGCAAAACTGCCGCCATTAGGACCAGGTATGGTAGGTAGTACTTGCCTTTAATCCCAGCACTCTGGAGACAGAGGTGGGTGGATCTCTGAGTTTGAGACCAGCCTGGTCTGCATCATAAGTTCCAGGACAGCCAGAGCTGTGTAATAGAAACTACTGACGTTAAAAAAAAAAAAAAAACCAAAAGGAAAAACAGGAGGGGGGGGGAGTCTACTCTATATTTCTATATAATGAAGGCTTAGTGTTGGCCCCATAATCTTCCTGTCTCAGCTTCCTGAGTACTGGGCTTACAGGAGTGTGCTACCAGCCCAGGGGAAATACCTACCACACACACAGACACACACACACAGACACACTTCCCATCTGGAGGCAAACCGTAGTCCACTTACTTCTAGACAACTTAAATTCAAGTAGGAAACAAGCTCTACCATCTAAAGGAATCTGTGGATGCAGCTCTGGCTAACAAAAAAGGCTAGAAAGTAAGAGAAAATCTTGAAAAAAATAGAAGTCACAGAGGACTGTGGAGTTTTATATGAATTACAAGAGCTTTTCTAAGTCTGAGCAAAAGAATCTCCAAGACCCTCATTAGAGGTTGCAGGTAAACTGAGAGGAAGTAGTGGAGATTGGGGGGGTCAGGACACATATTGCCTAGAATTTGTAGTTTGAGAAAGAAGTTTGAAAAAAAAATGTGCTCCAAAGTCTTTATCCAGTGCAAATGTTCTTTGCAGGGAAGACAGATGCTTTAGAGGACTAAGAGCCGAAGGCTTTTGTTAGTGCAGACAGCAGTGTAGGCTGTTAAAGCAGTAAGGAGTCACAGAGCAAGTGGAGTGAAGGCCTTCAGAAATGGTGACTATGTGCGCAATGCGGGTGAGTACATTCTTCTCGCCTCTGAATCTCTCTGTGTATGCATTCGGCAACTCTGCAGCTGTGCACCTGAAAACATGACACAGTAGTAAGAAGCCAAGAAAGAAGTTAAAATAGGACAGTAGGAAACAGTTTCTATTAGCTTAGCAGTACATGAGAAAGAAGAGAATACAAATAATAACATCAAAAAAGATATGCAAAGCAAATCAAAAGAGTAGCATGCCAACAACATACCAATCACAATCATAATTAATGCAAACTGAAAATTCAAAACATATTGTCAAATGAATTTTTAATATAAAAACCTAGATGCTGTCTTCAAGAATGCACTTTCAGTATCTGGACATAGATGGCCTAAAAGACAATGGTGGAAAGATAGGCAATAGAATCTGTGAGCATAAGACAGCTGGAAACACTGAGCACATAAGACAAACAGACTCCAACATGGCATAATGCAAAGGTAAGAGTTACTTCACAACAGACCAAGGTCACCAGGAAGGCATAAAGATCCTTAACGTGGGCCTAATAACTGACAGAGTGAAAGTTCAACCAAGGCAAATCCATACCAACTATTACTGAAGAGTCCTGTAGCCCTCGGGGAATGAAGAGAACACTACTTGAGAGCTGACCACAGAGAGAGGAGCAGAGGCCACAGCCTACCAGAACATGACTCTGAGAATTGATGTCATGGCCCTTCCCAGCAGACACTGTGCTCATTCTTTTTGGCATGCCATGTGGCTTGTTTTCATGGACAGAGAGGTGCTCCACCCTGTTTAGAGCACGGCTGAGAATCTTCCTTGTGGTACTCAGGACAAACAGCACAAGGGTCAAGCAATCAATCTGCCCCATCAGAAACTCTCCCTTATTTGGTGTGCTTCCTTTGTTACACAATGGGATCACTCGAGAATGTGCCTCACTGTCCTTCATTACAGCGTTTCAGGTGGGAGCAGCACAGTGGTCTATGGTGTCTCTGGAAATAGTAGCTTCATGGATGTAAATGTACTTGAACCACTGTGGGGGGTGGTGCTCACTGAGAATGACAGGCCTAGGTCTCCAACGCTGCATGTTCCTGCAGCATTCAGCACATCTTTCAAATGGTACCTAAAGGTCCAAGGTGATTCCCTCTCCAAGGGGCTGACTAGTGCCCTTTTAGGAACGTAGCAACTTGGAAGAAAAGCTGGCATGCCTGAGGTCTCTGGGGAGCAAGGGATGTTTGTTGCCTTTGCCTATCTTTGGCTGCCTACATGTATGCCTAGTCATTCTGGAGAGATTGTATCCTGACAGCTCTGTCATCTTGACCTAGAA